>JBAMAX010000377.1:0-32579 GCA_037043745.1 Chymomyza amoena
AACATAATTATATTTGGAATTTCTTTAGAATCATCGAGAAATAATTAAAAAATTAAGTAAATGAGAATTCACAGTCTTTCTGACCGTAAGAGTCGCCCTAAAATGGATATTCGCGAGTTTATCTACTTGAATTTAGACGTTGTCCTGTTAAAATAATAGCATTTCGCCGAAGTTTTACATCGGAATGGTATCAAAACGCTCAGACAGACATGTCAGTAATCGCCGCTGCTCATTTCAGATGAGTTTAATAGGGGGTCGAGGTTTAACTGGCTTTAAACGCGCCCCGCACAAAAACTAAGTCGCTTCTAAAATTCCGCCAAGAAAAATTTCATTTTATCCTTTGCAAATCCCTCCAATAGTAATTATATTCACTCGGACTACTCGAACTCAATGATTTCCAATTGGAAAATAAAAAAACAATCAACCTTATAAGGAGAATCTTTAAAAAACATGCACAAAAAATTACGCAAAAGCGCGCCTATTAAAAATTAGTTACAACAGTGAATTCAAATCGGACATTTCTTTAGTGGTTCACGATTTGGACATCCTGACATGCGTCTTTCGTGGCACTTAAAAAGATTGTAATTTTTTGTAATCAATACGTCAAGTATTAATTTTTTAATAAAGTTTTATGTTTTTAATTAAAAGTATTCCCGGTACAATTGGGTAACTATTATTATATTATAATCAGTATATTTATTCAATTTAAAAATGCAATCTTTTTATTACGTTATATTCTCCGCTTAGAAAGTTTTCGAACTTTCGAATTAATCTCGTACAACAGAAAGTCTGTCATTCGTCTCCTAAGTATGTGTAAAAGAGAAGTGTGAAAAAAATTTACCCACAAGCATCATGAAAACATGAATCCAATTCTTATATTGCGATAATTCCCCTGACAAAATCAAAAAGAATTAACTCACAACTTTTCATATGACCTTTAGTTTTTTATTACATACATATTCAAAATTTGGAGGACTGTCCTTAGAGTTCACCTCTGGTACTGCGAAACTTTGACTATATAGAATACAGTCTAGTTCGCCCAGGGCCACAATTGGATTTCTTTGGCCTGGCATAAAGTTCGGTCCATTTGCGCGCCATAAGGTTATACAGGCCTGGACTATTCTTGGATTATTCGGCAGCCTCGTAATTGAATGGTTCAACAAAGTTTGGGTGAGCAAGCAATACTTGCAATGACAACAATATCTTATCCACAGTCAATATTGATGTCCATTTATCACCTAATATATCCATACAAACGCTACCCCATCTGGCTATGTTTACATGATACACTTTGGTTGTAAACATTACTTGTGGTGCATTAAATGGGAAATTGGGGGGAAATATTAACTTCAAATGAAATAATCCATTTTCATACGGAGTACCATTCGGACCTTGTATAGTTGCGTTCCAGCGAAATAGGTTATTGTTGTCCAGTTCAGCCGAACAGTTTTCGGGCGGGTCCAATTGCATATTTTGCAACTCAGCTTGTAGTCGTTTGGTGGCACTGCTTCTTGGATCGATATACTTTCCCGGAGCTTCGAAACTAAAATCGGACCGAGTAATATTCTTATTTTCAGCTTCTTCTTCCACTTTGGGCACAGCTGTTGTTTTGCGTAGAGCCTTTAGCTCGGCAAGGGCCACAGCAACGGAACTCATGGGGAACGGGTTGCTAGTTCCTGCCCTAAATGCAGCTGAGCTAGTTGAGGGTTCTGCCATTTTGTATAAGGTTTGTTGCGAGGAAGCTGCAACAGCGTCAGTAGCTTCAAGGTTAACGTTCTCACCTGCTACTGCTGCACTAATCTCAGCCTTAGCATGGCGAGGGAGGAAATGTCGCTTAGCCGAAGTATCTTTAGGCATATTAGTTACTTTTTAAATGTTTACACTAAAGTAAAAACGCGTTTTAAAAGATAATTAATATTTTTTTTTTGCAAGCCACAAACTTATGCGTTTAAGTTTTACTAAAACGTGGAAATTGGATGACAGCTGCTGAGTCATATTACTTTTAGCCGCTTGACAACACTTTAAGTGTTAATTTGTCAAACCGAGTATATACTCGATTCTTCGGGCTCTATACATCAACTGAGTTCGAGTCGAGTTCGAATCGAAATCGAACTGAGTTTGAATCAATTTCGAATCAATTTCGAATCGAAATCGAACTGAGTTTGAATCAATTTCGAATCGATTGCGAATCAATTTCACATCGAGTTCGAATCGGTTTCGAATTGTTTGTATTTCGAACTGTCTCAGCTGATTTGCGTTTATATGGCGCAAAATTCAAATTTACATAAGTGCGCAAACTGGCCAGTTATCGATAACTTTTGCCACAACTTTGAGAATAATAGCCTATTCACACTGGGCACATCTAACATCTTTTCCTGTTCCGAAAATTTCTGCAGCAATCCAACATCTTGTGGCGGTATTTTTATCTTATTGTGTCCCGATGATTTTATATATTCGATAATTTTTTTGTGCGGAAGGTGGTTCTTTAGATGCCAACCTTAATTTGCTGGGTTATAATTATCCAATTTTCCCAAACATTTATTTTTATTTCTTTTTAGAAAGCGTTCTAATTGAATTTCGCAGTATACATTTTATATTTTCATGCTATTTGAAGATAGAGCTTTTTTTGTTTCTTAGTTCATTCGAAATAAATTATTGCTAAAATATTATTTGAGTCACAAATGCTTTTTAAATAGCTTAATATTTTTAAATCAAAATAGGTGTTCTTAATTGAATTTCGGGGAGTGTATTTATTCACAATTATTTTGCATTATTTGTTTCAGCAAGCAAAAACAATTGCTCGTTTTGGATTTTTCAAATTTCGGAGCATGGGTTAATATATCTATATATACAAAAGAAACTTATGTTGTACGTGTTACGGATGTTCTCAAGGTCGCGTCAATGAATTTCAAATCTGATTTTTGATTTGATTTGCGTGTCTTAGAGGTTGTCTATACGGAGATTTTAAGCCTATTACGATGTGTTTGTGTCTATTGGTTCGTGAGATATTCGCATTTTTGTGAATATCGTGAATATAGCATAGTAGAAAATTGTTTAAAACTGGACATTGGACATTAATGTAGTCGCAAAGGGGAGAGAAAGAAATGTAATTTCTGTAGGGCATGAATTTATTAGAGATGCGAGCTCTCTTAAGAATACTTAAGTTCGTCCATACGGCTTCTTAGAGAGTCAAGAAAGTAACCTAATATAAAAATCTTATGATTTTCTACATAAGCTAATTAGAGAATCTTGCGATGTTTATACACTATAAGAGCATTCAAAAAGTTCTTGCAGGACGAAGTCCTACAAGTAATTTGAATTCTAATGCAATGAAAAATGGCGTCGTGGTGTCGAACCAAATATTGAGCCGTCTTAGCAGGACCCACCTCAAACTTTCCTAAAAAATTACAAATTTACGAATCTTGGCCTTTAGAAATAAATTGTTACTAGAATATCGAAGTTAATACTTTAAAGAATTTTTTGACTTAACATAGTCAAACATTCAAAAAGTTGGTATTCTTCAGGACAACAATGAAATAAACCATTTCCAATTATTGTCCTTTCAAGATACATAATTACTTTCCATTTTAATACCCTGACATTCTACAGCTTTTTTAAATTTAATTTTGTTTTATTTGTATGACTGCACCACGTAAACATTTGTTCGAAATTTCGAGTATGCAACAACAAATTTGAAGACTTTGTATAAAATTACGTATACGCATCGTAGCCTTACATAGGTGGTAAAGGGGCACTTAATTAAATTATCCAATTCATTAAATAACATCTCTGTTCAAGTAATTCGCGACATATAAAATGTATTCTTTTGCTTTAACATTTGCCAATATCGTCAACAACAACTACGATCCCAATGATGCATTTAAACTTGAAATTTTTATTGCATATAGTATATGTATATATATAAAGAGCATATACATATTGTGTACATAGGTAAAGATATGTACACATTATGTGCGCATATGCATATAGTTTACTTAAATTTTATTTTTGCCATCACAAATTTGCAAATGGCGTGCAAAAATTTTCACTCTACGCTGAAAAAGTGAAAAAATTGAAATACTGGATCGATATCGTGTGGCACCAACAAGTCCATACTCTCTCTGGCTGATGGGAACTATTATTTTCGAAACTGCATATTGAGGTATAAAGATAATACGAATCTATTGTACCTTGCTGATATATATTTAATTCTAGTTTTGAGACATTTCATTTTGTAAGAAATGTGAAAAAATTATAAGATAAATTGTTATTGTGTTGTCTTGTATATCATCATATGATCTTCTAAATAAAGTGTAAGAAATCTGTTGAACAAAGGCTTTTAGTACTTTAAAAGCTAGTATCAAAAAGCAGTAGAATCAAATTTTTGTATCGGGAACGGAGGGAAGGTGGTGGAAGGCGACCGTGGAAGACTTTCGAAGAGCTTGTGACTTTTAATTTTTCCTATCATCGATATTTTTATAACGATTTGCGATTATCGAACAGATTCGGTAAGGTGAGTAATTTGCATCAGAAGTATTTTTAAATAATATAGCTTATTAAATAATAATATTTAGAATTTACTTTAATTGTTGTATACAAATTTCGGGCTTCCTTTTTTTCATAAAAACTTTGAAGCCAAAAAAAAAAGCAAACCCCTATTCAAAAGTCAAAATATGGCCATTCAAGGATTTGGAATTTATTCAGATAATCAGTGGATGCAAAATCAAAAAAGGAAATCCATTAATTTAATTGATCAAGTCTGGATGTCGCAAAACTATATCTAACCCATTGCAGCTAAGTGCAAATGCATTGTTTCCTTTTTTAAAATCAGTAGAATTGCTTATTTAAAATTCAAAGAAGACCAGGAGGAGATGGAATAATGCCTATAATATGAGACACCGAAGATGGCCACGGATAATGTACAGCTAAGATTTTGAGATACTGATTCTTAAGTCCAAAAAACTGCGATCCAAAAATTCTTAGATGTAATCCAATTGGAACCAATTGCTTAAGAAAAAAGCTCAACTTCGCAGTCCATGAATAAACCATTTTTAATACCAAAGCAATTAAAACTTTAAAAAAAAGTAGGTATACGCATCCTCAGTGGGTGCAACTTTTTTCGAAAGAGTATATTCATAATTTTAGCAGGGGAACCAAAGCAGCTGTGGCAAAAAAGCATTGGGGGAAATTGCAGCTTGGTGCAGTGTCGAAAGTGTCGATGGTTTTTGTTGCCGGTACCCCTATTGGGGGGAACAACGAAAAATCAAAGCCCCAGAACTGAACTGTTCTGAACTCGTCGCAATGTGCAGTGTAAATTTATTTTTAGTAAGAAGTTTTTTTTTTTTGCAGCAGTGGCACTGCAGTGGCTTGACTTTACTTGGAAACCTTAAAATTTATTTGATGAGCTCCATGCCACGAATACACACACAATAGATGGAGCCAGAGAGGGAGGTGCAATAACAGACATGCAGCAAGTCTGTCAGAAACGTCTAAAAAATGTTGCAACTTTTGGCATGAAAAATCGAAAGAATATAAACAAAGTTCAGGCATTGGCCAAGAGACACCACGAGACACGTGACATCAGGCCCGAAGCCAGAAGAACTCTTAGCCAACTTGCATGTAATACCATTTGTATGTATATTGAGTCTGAAATCGCTGCCCCTGTAGGGTTGTCCATTTCCATATTGTTAAGTGTTTTGATTTATGCCCTGCCAGCTGCAAGCCAATATGCACGTGCAACGTGAACTACTTTCGGTTGCATGCAACTCTTGTATGCAGTGGGAAACTAAAGGTGCAAGTTGCACGTTAAGGTGCTTTTGGCATTTTGAACTTAGTGGAATTGGGCAGACATGCAGCAGTTCACAAAAGGGCGTGGTAGTTTACAAGCTATTTAGATATATGGATACCTATGTACCCGTCTACACATATATCCTCAGCTCTGCGATTGCTTTTGGCTTAACAAGCGCTAGTTTATTGGAATTTAGAAAAAGGAAGCCAAAGAATTTAAACTTTTTATTTATTTAAGCTTAGCAAATTATGTCAAATTTGATAAAAACATAATAATAATTTATCCCGTAATGAGCTTAATTTTCGTGAAAATCGGGAACAGCTTAAAAGTACAAAAACAAATTTAATAGGTCTGTGACGAACTTCAACTTTATCCGCGCAAAAATCTAAAACTAATAAAGTTTTAATATTTTTATTTTCATAAAAATTAAAAACAGAAGACTTTGAGTACATTGCAATAAAACCATTATAAAAGGTGCTCATCGGTTCGTGCTCACCAAAGATAATGCAAATAGACAAAAACAAATACAAAATTACAAAAGAAATATGCGCTGGCTCCTTTGGCGTTATCAATGAAGGATTCAACTGACTCAGTGGTCAATCAGTGGCCGTAAAATTGGAGCTGGAGGGTCAAGTACTTGCAAAAAAGCTAGGGAAACCAGTTTTGCCCAATATAATGTAATGATTGATTGGGGCCCTCTTTAAAGGATCTCGTTGAAGACAGTGCTCATGCTGGCTGACGAAATGCTTAGCCTCATTGAAATGGTGCACAAGCGTGGCTTTATACATAGCGATATCAAGCCTGTTATCTTTATTATTGGACGTGGACCCAACAACAAGCAGCTCTTTATTGTGGACTTTGGTCTCGCCAAACGAGTCTTGAAAAAATGTTCTCTGCAGCATAAGAGTATTGCGTGGGTCGCAATATAACCGACACAGTGCGCTGTGCCTCAATAAATAACATATACATAAGGGCGTTAAACAGTTTCGTCGAGATCATCTGAAGGCGCTGGCTTAATCCCTGATGTATTTCAATCTGGGAAAGTTGCCCTGGCATGGACTTGAAAACAAGAACCACTAGCAAAAGCATCAGAAGATACTCGAGTTAAAGGTAAGCATTCCTATACAGAAGCTTTGCAAGGGTTTTCCATTCGAGCTTCCACTTTTTTTGGGCTATTATGAAGAGCATGTATCTACACCTTAACTTTGACTGAATTGATTGAAACATGCTGCAGATGAATGGAAAAGTGCATAAGGCAAGTAGCCCTCAGGAACTTCATTAAATGATATACACTGCATTTTTTTTAAGTTACATTAAACTATTAACAATATTTCTGCAAAAACTTTTCATTCGTTGATTATTCTGGGGGGATGATGAAGACATCATTTTACCCAACCCACCGCATTATATTCCTCTAAAAATGGATGATCTGAAAGAATGTATGAATTCGGCTTCGAAACGCCTACAGAAAATTCCCATGAATATGGAAGATTATAAAAAGATTCTAAGTCTGCCTCCGACTCTATAAGAAAAGGTGTCTTCTAATTTGAATAATCTTTAAAAAAAACTTCCGCTGAACATGGGCGAGGTAACAAAATTAGCGTCGCAATGGACCTTGACGTTCGTAAATTTTGTTAAGCGTATTCGCTAACGACGACAACCACCTTGGATTCTGTATTATAAATTGATTTTAAAGCCTTAAATATTTTTTTCGATCTGTTAATTAGTTAAAACACTACACAAATATACTGAGTTAGCAAAAAGCAAGTCTATTAATACTTTAGCGAAATATCAAATACCAGATTTTATCTTATGAAAATTTTAGTTGGTCTGAACCATCACTAAGAATTAGAAATAATTTTTAAATAAACCAAGGGAATATTGGCAATGGTACAAAAAATAAGTTCCACCATTTCAAGAGATGAGAGAAAATTGAATATTGCAGCTGTTCCTTCTAAGTGCTCTTTTATTTAAGGGTCCGATGACGTACAGAAGCTCAAGAGCATTCTGGCTCAAGTTTTTCCCCAAGTGGATTGGAGAGCTTCTGCCAGAGATGACTACGAGCTAAAAAAAAACTAGGCAAAAAAATTGTATATATACAATTTGCATGTAAACCAAAGGAAATATATAAAAAAAATGGCGGACGTAAAGTCGGGCGCGGACGACTTTAGGATACCCTGTACCACTAGCTTGTAATAAAGTCCGATTTCTTCACAAAAACCAAAAACAGAAGAATTTTTAAGCAAAAAAATTTTTTTTTGACCGATCGTTCCTATGGGAGCTATATGATATAGTCAACCGATTTCAATAAAATTTGACACAGTGCTTAAATATCTTAAAAAAGATTTGAATGCTAAATTTATTTCAAATATCTTTACAAACAAACGAAACACATCGAATTTTGTATAAAAACGTGTTTTTGGACCGATTGGTCCTATGGGAGCTATATGAACTAGTCAACCGATTTGAATTAAATTTAGTATAGTGCTTAGGAACTATAAAAAACTTAAGAATGTTAAATTTGCTCTAAATATCTTAAAAACAAACGAAACACAACAAATTTTGTTAAAAAATCGATTTTTTGGAAGATCGGACCTATGGGAGCTATATGATATAGTCAACCGATTTTGTTCAAATTTGGCACATTGCTTAAGTGGTCTAAAAAAATTCCAAACGCCAAATCTGGTTACGATATCTTTATTAAAAAACGAAATATAGCGAATTTTGATTTAAAAAAGTTATTTTGGCCGATCGGTCCTATGGGAGCTATATGCTATAGTCAACCGATTTTTATGAAATTTCGTAAAGTGATTGGGAACTATAAAAACTTTCGAATACCAAATTTGGTTACGATATCTTCATAAACAAACGAATTATTCATCTAAAACGCTTTTTTTTTTGTCGAGGTCGTCTCAAACACCCCTATGGGAGCTATATAATTTATCCCCGATATCAAAAAATAAAAAAACTTGCCTTCTATGGAATAATATGGGATCTAATGTGAAAGTTTGGTAACTCTAGCTCGTACCATCTCTGAGATCTAGGCGTTCACACGGACAGACGGACATGGGTATATCGACTTCTCTATTCACCCTGATCATATTTTAGGTAACTTTGGGTGTCTCCGACGTCTCCTTCTATATGTTACATACATTTTTGGCTTGCACAAACTTAATATACCCTTGGTACCATACGGTACAGGAAATAAAAATAAGATGGATGCAACTACTGCTACCAACCGCCTGCTGCGTGAGAGTGAAATGGCGCATAATTTTGCTTCGGCTTTTACCGTTTGCATCGTTTTCGGTTCACGAAGTGCCTGCTGGCTGGTAAGATAAATAGGCAGCTGGGCTTAGCACATAACGCATACTCATGTACCTGTCTATATATACACATATATATGCTATAGTATATACACTTTAAAAATAAGTCGTACTATGTTCATATCTAAAGAATTATGTCAAGGTAACCTGATTTAAGCTGGGCGCAATGGTACCGTTATCATTTCTCCCAAACCAATTTTGCTGACGGCAGGTTAAATATGATTATAATTATTTTCAATATATTTTTACTGCACACAATGCTTTTTTTTGGTTATTTGTATTACTTTAAGTTGCTGAGCGTAAATTTAAGTGCAAATGTTTTGAAGATCAATCAACGTTAGACTTCTTTTTTTTGTGATTATAATTAGAAGTGACAAAAACTTTTAAAAATATTACAAGAAAAAGTTACCATACCAACCAATGTAGAAGTGGCTCCCCTTTAATAAAACCAGTCACTGTAGATATAAAATATGAAAAAACTTTTTTATAAACAGTTTTGATAGTAGTGTAATGTATATCCACTCTTTTGGTCATCACAAATACAATTTATTTTCAAAATTTTGAATGTTTTGATTTTTGGAAAATACAATTTTATTTTTCAATATTGCTAATAGTTGCAAAGCGTCACTCATTCCGGTAATTTCAAATGTTTAACCGTCTAAATCCATCCATTTTGCAAAGTGATGCACATTTAAAAAAAAAGTGACGTAAAATATCGACATTTAAATCTAAAACAAAAGAAAAAAATTTGTTTCGGCTAAAAAAAATACGTTTCAGTTTTATTGAAATCTAAAATCATGACCTGCGTGGACCGGGTGTGTTGAAATGGAAGGGGCCATAGATAAAAAAAAATATATACGAGCCGATCCAGCAAGCATTTCATTCAGAGCTTCTAGTTTGATGAGTGGAAAAATCAATTTCATACATTTGTTTTCTATTTTACTTATTACAATTTAATATACCATAACAAATCGTGGGTCATTAAAATATACTGGCGATGATTCGGCGGTGATTAACATATGAAAATCTGTATTTTAATTTTGTTAACTAGCTTAATAATTATGGTGGCAACCATAATTCTTATAATAATTCATTTCTTGGCTAAGAACTTCTATTGCTGGTGACTTTATTTTAATGTAGCACAATTGTTATTAAACAAATAGTATATAAACTGCATAAATATAGATTTTTTAATGCTTGGCTTTGCTATTATTTTTAAACCAGTGGCTTTCAGGCATTGATGAGGTCGAAAGGACTCAAAGCACTTCAGCACAACACCAACAAACAGCTGAAAAAACTCAAAAAATATTGATATTTTAATTTCAAAAAAACATTTATAATATATTATCATAATTTCTAGCCTGCCTATATGACAGATGCTAGAAGATTTTAGATGTTAGATGCTGTCAGTGTGAATCACTATTTCACATCTTCACATTTTCCCATGCGTTCCGCTAAAATGCGCTTACCAAAGCCAAACACAATGCGTTTCGACTGTTTTTGCACAATTGGTTATCTTTTTAGTCGTACAAACAATCGCAACGTGTACGTCTTCGATAACAATGATATCGACTGTCTTTTCATATTAAACCTGTGCGAAGCTACAACAAAATTTTGCTCATACTAAATTTTGATTCAGACTAAAGTTTTGTTTTTAAAATTGGAATTAATATGGATGCAGCATAAAATCATTAGCAAGCTTCCAGTCAATTTAGAATACTGATTGGCAGCTGCCGCGTTTTTTCTGAACTTCCAATACCAAAGGACGGAAGAATGCCTTTACCAGCAGGGCACTTTACTGCCGAAGGTTCCCGTACTTTTTACAACTGCTTGGAAGGTGCCCAAAATGTTGTACGATCTATTGTTGGATGCCATGGCAGTTGGTGAAGGACGGGGAGCTAACGGTCAGTGGCGTAGCGAGAGAGTTGAATGTGGGGGGGCTGATGAGCCTCAAAATGCCGACTCGATTCAACAAACTACCGACTGCATGAATAGTAATTGGGTAAAAGTGAATATTAATAAATTCTCAAAAATCTCAATTTATATAACAGTAGAATTTTATTGTAACAAGAAAAATATACAAAATTGGATAAATAATGATGTTGCTTAGTTACTAGTAATACAGGATATAATCACAGCAAAGTACAGAATTAATTTAGCAGATAAGAAATCTGATAGTAATTGATAAATTTCTTTTTTAATGCTTTCTAGTGCTTAAAATTTTTTTTTAATAATCATTCACACCCCCCACACCATCCCTCGCTATGACCCTGCTAACGGTGCTTACTTCAATATTGTGGAATGCCTCGTACAATTCTGAGAGGTTTTTCGAAGCAAGTGCCTTCGATAGTTTCTGGCATACACGGCTTAATGGTCTTGGCCAACACACTGCTAAACCGTATATCCAAGTAATTTTTGTTGACACTGTGCACCAAGAACAGCAGAGCTTTCAACGCGTGCATCCCGATGATTTGTTGACGCCATTGAAATCATCGAAATTAGTCGTACTCTGCGACTTGGAGGTGTATTATGCAGTTCATCTCTGGCTGGACCATTATTACGTAGGACGTAAGCAGTACATGTCCCTCCTTCTTAACGCATTGCGTTACAAATTGATGCCAAAGCATGCCCTAGAGCCTTTATCGAAGGACGTAAAAAAGCTGCACCCAGAGCTGCCTGCAGTTTTATATCCACTGATACTAAAGGCAGTTTTAAAACTGGTAGACTTTTCTAGGTAATATTATATTAAATGGGCTTCATTTTGCAGCACACCAGTGGAACGAGTAAAACCAATTCCGACAGAGTAACACTATGACCAAACAATTTGGATAAGTCTTAAAAAATTTGATCGACCATTTTAAGAATTTATGCTGAATAAAACTACAAACAGTTGATCTTGCAACCTTGCTGTTTTGCTTGAATCTATTCATATTGTATGTGTCTTCTGTCATCCTCGACTCCGAGTGGAGCATAAGGCCTCCACCATCCTCTTGTAGCGAACTCTATTACAGGATTCACGGCATCCTCGACTCCGAGTGGAGCATAAGGCCTCCACCATCCTCTTGTAGCGAACTCTATTACAGGATTCACGGCAGATATCATTCCAGGAGTAATTGGCAGCTTGATCGATAGGTCTTCTCTATGTTTTTGAGGGTTCCAAAGAAGTGCTTGCCGAGCGATGTACTCTTTGGACCTTCGAATGGTATACCTAATCCAACGCTACTTACGCTCGCATACTTCTACTAGCGATGGCTTCCGATTTGTTGCATTCCAAAGTTTAACACTACTGATACGGTTGGACCACCATATTTAGTAAGTTATTTCACTTTATTTTTATTTCAACAATAATTATAAAAATTATATCATATTGTAATTTACAATATTAGCTTTTTATTTTTATTATTTGAAAAATTTAATTAGTTTTAAACTTTTACAATTTGTTTTATTTTTATAATATTTCAACAATATTTATTTATAATTATACAAATATAAAAAAATACTGTAATTTACAATTTTAAGTTTATTTTTATTATTTGATAAATTTTGATTAAAATTATTTAAAAAATTGTTTAGGAACCGGAAATAAAATATTCGGAAATGAAAATATTCTGTTTTGATCCCAATCCGGAATTAAAAGTAGCTTTTATTTCTCTGCTCACCCGTATTAGGCTTCTTTAGTGACTTGGATCCGAAATAATAGATTAAAGTATGGTAGAGTTCAATATATTACTGTTTTAAGCTCCCACAGACCGCTCCTTTTTTTTGTTGCATTCCAGGTTCTTTTGTCAGACCCAATACCATATACAAATTTTCCCAAAAAAAATGTTTTCTGAGCAGATCCCGTCATGACCCATCTGGACTAGCGATTTTAAAATGGGAAAACTGCAAATCATAAAAATATTTGAAGTTTTGACAGTTTCGCAAAATAAAAATATAATAATTTTGTCAAGTTGAGAACTTTCGCCCCTTCTTTACTTTAAACTCTATAAATGACAAACCATTTAAGAATTTGAAGTAAATTCTCGGAAAAAAATCAATGATAAGATTCAAAAAATTATAACTTGCCAAATAATATATTATCTTTGGTCTTTAATTGAGAAATACTTACATAAATTATTTGACAGTCCAAAACGCGTTACACGAAAATTCGTCAATAGATCTCCTCAGCAAAGATTTTTTCCAGATAATATTTTATTTACCAATTCAATTTAATGGACCATAAAATGGTGGACCATTGTCGGCTCTGCAAATTGAAGATTCAATATATTACGGGCTTAGGCGCTTCCTTGATCATCATCGTTTGGTAAATGTCTGATCCCCCATTGTTGCTGCTCTTCAGTTGAGCTTGTAGCCCGCCTGTCTTCTGCTAGTATACGCCTTCTTAATTCTTCATTGATTATTTTACCTTAGTTGAGATCAGAGATTTGCAAGGTGAGCTTTTCGCTCGGAAAGTCCGTTTCGCTGTTTACGGTTAAACTTCTTTAGCTGTGCTATATCTTGGATGAGTCCAACTATCTTATGTGTAAGCAAGAATCTTTCTCGTTCGTCTCATTGTAGCTGGTTGCACCGAATCTTCTTCTGCAGTTTATTGCTGATTGTTTCTGCGCGTTTTGCAGCTACTTAAACTCTTAATTTATAATTGTATTGTTCGATTTAAGTTCCTAAAGTTCCACTTGCAAACTTATATTTTCACGCTGCCGCGTTGCTCCTACCAACTCCTGGCACTGCAGTCTTTCCAAGTTCTCTTCTAGTTGGCCTTGATTTCTAATAGTTTTCCTATTGCATCTCTAAATATGCAACTCCATTTTCAAGATTGTATCAGCTTTGAGTGGCAACTTCTCCACATTTATGAAAAGCTTGTGCATTAGCTCCAATACGCAGTTACGATCCATTTCAAAATGTCCTTGATTACTGCTTTTCTTGTTCCAGTTTTTGACTAAGTTCTTTTTTTCCTACATATGTGCATATCTATAAGAACCTTGTTCTACATTCATCGAAGAGTATCCGCAAAATTCATCCTCTTACTCTGCGTTATATGGAGACGTTCTATAGGTCAACCATCGGCATGAACTAAGAAGACATCCACACGTGACGTACCAGAATTTGGCGACATCCAAAAAGATGGCTTATTGTAACAAGACTCGTACGGATGTTCGCACAGTATTGTTGAAAAAAAGTTAATTAATGTCTTTTACCGTATATTGTCGTATTTATACTGTAAACAGTAAGCAAACGTGACGATGTTTGGATGAATCTTAAGCTAGTTTTGCCATGGTGTAAGGTAAAGGGCTGGATCAAGGTGTAATGCGACCCGTGCCGATGATCAGCCTGGCTGGGCGGCCTTTTAAAAATAGAGCGTGAGCTTACGGATACCTGGCGCCCTCCGTAATAGCTAGCCTTACCTACGTAGTTCGGAGCTATGCGCAGGCGGACATCCCCTCTCCGACACTCGTGGGACCATTTATGCAGCCAATCAATTTAAACAACAATAAAAACAATAAGGAGTCCGGTTCTTCTTTGAACAAACCGGAAGGAGCAGCAGGCTCATCCAATTATAAATTATACGTTGCGGATTGTGAAGGTAAACCAAGAGCATGTATAATGGCTAAAACACAACTAACCACATTTATGATTCATAAATATAGCAACGCAGACACAACCACTATAAGCTGGGAGACGGACAAGAGAACGTACTGGCTTTCATCAATATACAGGCTTATGACGACCCGGTACCTTCGCAGCTGTTAAAAGAGCTGGTACTGGGTAGCGAGGCTTGCGGCAGCTTGCTTACGATAGGAGGCGATGCAAATGCCCATCACACAACCTGGGGAAGCTCAGACATTAACGAGCGAGGTGAGTCACTCTTTAATTATATTATGGGAACAAGACTGCTGATTTGTAATCGGGGTACAGAACCTACATTTGTGGTAATAAACCGTCAAGAAGTTCTTGACATTACGTTAGTCTCGGACGCACTAATAGACAGAGTAGAGAACTGGAGGGTACTCAATGAGCCTTCCTTCTCTGACCATAGGTATATCGAATGCTCGTTTCGAGATGAAACCATTCGGTCTATACCAATAAAATTCAGGAACCATAGGAGAACAAACTGGCTAGCGTATACTCAAGAACTAGCAAAACGTTTGCCTACAGATCCCCCTTACAAGCCAAAGAGGCCTTAGATAACCTGGTCGATATCTTCACCAAAAATTGTAACCAAGCCCTGCACAAAGCTTCTCCATTAACAAAGCATAGAGGTAAAGGAAAGCCACCATGGTGGTCTCCCGAACTTCAAGAGCTTACAGAAAAGAGTAGGACGCAATTCAATAGAGCCAAGCTTTCACAGAATGAAAGAGAATGGGATTGCTACTACGATCAATTAAAAATCTATAAGAAAGAAATAAGGAAAGCAAAGAGATCCTCTTGGAGAACTTTTTGCGGGGAAATTGAAACTACGGTAGAAGCATCTCGGTTGAGGAAAATTCTAACAAAATCTCCTCAACCCATTGGCTATCTTCAGAGATCAGACTCCAGCTGGACGACATCTAGTGAAGAATCCTTAGACCTATTACTAAATACACACTTCCCGGGTAACACGGAAGAGGTTATAACCACTAATGCTCCTAATTCGGATACGGAATTTAGCTCCGAGATCCTAAACACTATCACAGAAGCCAATATTACTTGGGCTGTACAAAACTTTCAACCCTTCAAAACGCCGGGACCAGATGGGATATTCCCTGCACAAATGCAACAAACTTTGAGCCACATCGTGAAATGGCTAATCACCATGTTCAGGGGTACTCTAATAATAAAATATATCCCCCTTAGTTGGAGGGAAGTTAGAGTAGTCTTTATACCGAAGTCCGGTAAGAGCTCTCACACGAGCCCGAAAGACTTCAGACCCATCAGTCTCTCCTCATTTCTACTAAAAACGTTAGAGCGATTAATAGATACTTTCATCAGAAATAAATTAACAACAGCACAACTTGCAAAATCGCAACATGCTTATTCCAAAGGTAAATCTACGGAAACAGCACTAAACTCACTAGTAAATGAAATTGAGAAATCAATTGAAGATAAAGAATATTCTCTGGTAGCCTTCCTAGACATAGAAGGCGCTTTCAACAACATCCTACCGGGGGCCATAACAAACGCGTTGACTGAATTGGGTGTTGCCGAGGGGCTGGTGAAATTTATTGAACAGATGCTGCTAGGCAGGTTCGTAATTTCGACGCTTGGTCCCTCGACGATACGCAGATCTGTCAAGAGGGGAACCCCTCAAGGCGGTGTACTTTCTCCTCTGCTCTGGATCCTGACAATGAACCGATTGTTAAAGGATCTAGAAGAGGAGAATACATGTGGTGGCCTACGCAGATGATGTTGCAATATTAATAAGAGGGAAATTTCCGGATACCCTCTGCAATATAATGCAAAACGTTCTTAACGATATAAGCCGATGGGCGAATTCGTGTGGTCTAGGCATAAATGCCGGCAAAACAGAAATAATATTGTTCACTAGGAAATACAGAGTCCCAGTGGTAAACCCCCCAACATTAGGTGGCACCACACTGACGTTGGGAGAAAAAGCACGCTACCTGGGTCTAATATTAGACAGGAAGCTTTCATGGAAATTAACAGTAGAAGATAGAGTGAAGAAAGCAGCAACAGCACTCTACACATGTAAAAGAATAGTTGGAGCAAAATGGGGCTTAACCCCTAAAATAGTACACTGGCTATACACAGCAGTGGTAAGGCCAATTATGACATATGGTGTTTTGGTCTGGTGGCCAACACTTGAGAGAAAGAACATGGTTAAACGCATGGGAAGCATCCAAAGAGCAGCCAGTCTCTGTATAAGCGGGGCAATAAAAACTACGCCTTCAGCAGCTTTGAATGTAATGCTGCACCTAATACCGATTGATGCATACAGCAAACAGCTAGCGGCAAAATCGACACTTAGATTAAGGGAATGCTCTCTCTTAGCCACTAACAGAAAGGGGCATTCAAAGATATTGGGTGAATTCCCCTTTATACCACGAACCACAGACCTTTGTAACTCGACGGAGCTACTTTTAAACACATCCTTTACCACTACCTTCCCATCGAGAGAAGATTGGGATAATGGGGTAATAGATAGTGGTAACGGAATTAACATATATACAGATGGATCCAAGCTTAACGAGCAGGTGGGAGGAGGCTTTCACTCTGACGAGTTGAGAGCCAGTAGTTCCTTTCGGCTGCCGGATCACTGTAGCGTCTTCCAAGCAGAAATAATGGCTATTAAAGAAAGCCTACTATTTTTAGAGAAAAGTGTTCTCACCGTAAGGGAAATCAATATTTACTCAGATAGCCAAGCGGCCCTTAAATCGCTAAAATCTCCCAAAATCACCTCGAAGACAGTGAAGGAATGTATCGAGGTATTAATTAAGCAAGCACAATATTTTACTATAAATCTGCTCTGGGTTCCGGGTCATAGAGACATAGAAGGTAACTGCAAAGCAGATGAATTAGCTAGATTGGGCACAACAATGCAAATCCTGCCAGATAAGGCAAACACACCTATTCCATTAGCAACTTGCAAGCTGCTAATAGATAGATATACCATCAAATCCGTCAATGTCCTATGGACTCAATCATCAACCTGTGAAATAAGCAGAATGACGTGGCCAGAATGGAACATGGGCCGCACAAACCGACTGTTAAAACTTAATAGAACTGACATAAGAAACCTAGTTGGGGTGTTAACAGGGCACTGCCTAATCGGAAGACACGCCAGTAGATTGGGGGCGCCTTACAACGACTACTGCAGAAGTTGTAGAGACGCTGAAGAGGAAGAAACGGTAGAACACCTTCTATGCGGGTGCATGGCTCTGTGTAGAAGAAGGCTACAAACTCTTGGGCAAAGCTTTCTGGATGATATGACAGAAGTTGCAAGAATAAAACTAACAAAGATTGTTAGCTATATAAAGACCGCAGGTTGGTTTAACAAGGACAGCGTAGAGTGAGGAGTGGGACAGCCCCGGTGGCATCACAAAGGGCCTACAACAGGCCTAGGTGCGTCTAATGACAGCCACTATACCTACCTACCTACCTAAGCTAAATAAAATAACTATCATTACCATACCTTTTTTAAGTATACCTAACGGCCGTTTGCCAACAAAGCTATTCACTTAAAATCTTCCTTTATTTTATTCTTAAGGCTACCAAGCCTCTCTAACTCTAGTCTTTTAAATATAATCATATATACCGTGAATACCCCAAACGCTAGCAAAAGTTTGCAAAGTTTTGCAAAAACTCAATTGACTGAATTGCAATATTTCGGTTGTTTCGCCGGGTGTTCACAAAAAGTTATAATTCTCCTAAATTTTGCGGTCCTTAAGCATAACGTTATTTAATTTCGAATTCCAGATTCATCAGTGAAAATAGCTCAGAAAGATGCCGCTTATTATCAAAAATTAAATTTAATAGTTTTCCTTTGTTTCTTTTTTGTGAAGTGCACAGTTTGGCGGTGAGTTTATGTAATCGTGTAAGTACTCCTATTCATCTTCCTCGATACGGACGACGCATTTCTTCACATGTTCCTCAATAATAGATGGCAGAAGTAATGCACATCGCTGAAAGGGCATTTAACATAGCCCTAAGGGTATATCTTTTTCGGCAACGAGGCGTATGCGTAACCAGGCGGTGAGGATGCATAATATTGCATAATCTTTTCAATTAGTATGTTTCGTTATGTTTATCTATTAAGAGATAATCAATAGTATTCATAGCGTTTTTCAAATGTGTCCTATTCTTGCAGATTAGCTTTCAACAGTTGCTCGTTATAATTTTCCCCGTGCAACTCTACAAAAAAAAGAACGTGATCTTTTTTTGACATGAATAGAAACTCCTAAAAAAAATATATTCTTTTGCGCATACTTTCAATGGCAATCTGTAAATTTTCTTTAATACAAAACAAACTAAATAGAAATCACTGCATGCATTCGGGAGTTACGATGCTATAGACACACAGACAGACACGTCAAACTTATAACACCCCTCTTTTTGCGTCGGGGGCTAAAAATATTAGTTAATCTGACAATGTACACAATGCCAACCTAAATTAAAAAAAAAAATGTATTGGAAAATCAAACTGTCCTTTTTTTTAGTAACGAGTTTTAATTTTTCTATCAGAGTACTCTGATACAAGGGATGCTACACTTTTTTGTAAATCAATTTCTTGCAATTCACAAGCAGCTTAAGCAATGCAGCCATCTAATGCGTACTTATTTTCGGCGTTTAAATTCAATTTATTTTATTTATTTACGCATTTTTTATTTATTTGATAAATACTTTACTATTACAGTCGTATATACAACAAAATCACAAGTCACACTGTCCTTAGAGTTCACCTCTGGTACTGCGTAACTTTGACTATATAGAATACAGTCTAGTTCGCCCAGGGCCACAATTGGATTTCTTTGGCCTGGCATAAAGTTCGGTCCATTTGCGCGCCATAAGGTCATACAGGCCTGGACTATTCTTGGATTATTCGGCAGCCTCGTAATTGAATGGTTCAACAAAGTTTGGGTGAGCAAGCAATACTTGCAATGACAACAATATCTTATCCACAGTCAATATTGATGTCCATTTATCAGTTAATATATCCATACAAACGCTACCCCATCTGGCTATGTTTACATGATACACTTTGGTTGTAAACACTACTTGTGGTGCATTGAATGGGAAATTGGGGGGAAATATTAGCTTCAAATGAAATAATCCATTTTCATACGGAGTACCATTCGGACCTTGGATAGTTGCGTTCCAGCGAAATAGGTTATTGTTGTCCAGTTCAGCCGAACAGTTTTCGGGCGGGTCCAACTGCATATTTTGCAACTCAGCTTGTAGTCGTTTGGTGGCACAGCTTCTTGGATCGATATACTTTCCCGGAGCTTCGAAAATAATATCGGACCGAGTAATATTCTTATTTTCAGCTTCTTCTTCCACTTTGGGCACAGCTGTTGTTTTGCGTAGAGCCTTTAGCTCGGCAAGGGCCACAGCAACGGAACTCATGGGGAACGGGTTGCTAGTTCCTGCCCTAAATGCAGCTGAGCTAGTTGAGGGTTCTGCCATTTTGTATAAGGTTTGTTGCGAGGAAGCTGCAACAGCGTCAGTAGCTTCAAGGTTAACGTTCTCACCTGCTACTGCTGCACTAATCTCAGCCTTAGCATGGCGAGGGAGGAAATGTCGCTTAGCCGAAGTATCTTTAGGCATATTAGTTACTTTTTAAATGTTTACACTAAAGTAAAAACGCGTTTTAAAAGATAATTAATATTTTTTTGCAAGCCACAAACTTATGCGTTTAAGTTTTACTAAAACGTGGCAATTGGATGACAGCTGATGAGTCATATTACTTTTAGCCGCTTGACAACACTTTAAGTGTTAATTTGTCAAACCGAGTATATACTCGATTCTTCGGGCTCTATACATCAACTGAGTTCGAGTCGAGTTCGAATCGAAATCGAACTGAGTTTGAATCAATTTCGAATCAATTTCGAATCGAAATCGAACTGAGTTTGAATCAATTTCGAATCGATTGCGAATCAATTTCACATCGAGTTCGAATCGGTTTCGAATTGTTTGTATTTCGAACTGTCTCAGCTGATTTGCGTTTATATGGCGCAAAATTCAAATGTATATAAGTGCGCAAACTGGCCAGTTATCGATAACTTTTGCCACAAGTTTGAGAATAATAGCCTATTCACACTGGGCACATCTAACTTCTTTTGCCGTTCCAAAAATTTCTGCAGCAATCCAACATCTTGTGGCAGTATTTTTGTCTTATTGTGTCCCGATGAATATATATTCGATAATTTTTTTGTTCGGAAGGTGGTTCTTTAGATGCCAACCTTAATTTGCTGGGTTATAATTATCCAATTTTCCCAAACATTTATTTTTATTTCTTTTTAGAAAGCGTTCTAATTGAATTTCGCAGTATAAATTTCATATTTTCATGCTATTTGAAGATAGAGCTTTTTTTATTTCTTAGTTCATTCGGAATAAATTATTGCTAAAATATTATTTGAGTCACAAATGCTTTTTAAATAGCTTTATATTTTTAAATCAAAATAGGTGTTCTTAATTGAATTTCGGGGAGTGTATTTATTGACAATTATTTTGCATTATTTGTTTTAGCAAGCAAAAACAATTGTTCGTTTTGGATTTTTCAAATTCCGGAGCATGGGTTAATATATCTATATATACAAAAGAAACTTATGATGTACGTGTTACGGATGTTCTCAAGGTCGCGTCAATGAATTTCAAATCTGATTTTTGATTTGATTTGCGTGTTTTAGAGGTTGTCAATACGGAGATTTTAAGCCTATTGCGATGTGTTTGTGTCTATTGGTTCGTGAGATATTCGCATTTTTGTGAATATCGTGAATATAGCGTAGTAGAAAATTGTTTAAAACTGGGTAATGGACATTAAGTGCAGACCGAAGCGTAGTCGCAAAGGGGTTGAAATGTTGTTTCTGTGGGGCATGCATTTATTAGAGATGCGAGCTCTCTTAAGAATACTTAATTTCGTCCATACGGCTTCTTAGAGAGTCATGATGAGCCTCAAAATGCCGACTCGATTCAACAAATTACCGACTGCATGAATAGTAATTGGGTAAAAATGAATATTAATAAATTCTCAAAAATCTCAATTATGTAACAGTAGAATTTTATTGTAACAAGAAAAATATACAAAATTGGATAAATAATGATGTTGCTTAGTTACTAGTAATACAGGATATAATCACAGCAAAGTATTACAGAAATAATTTAGCAGATAAGAAATCTGATAGTAATTGATAAACTTCTTTTTTAATGCTTTCTAGTGCTTAAAATTTTTTTTTAATAATGATAGTTATATTTTCACCCTGCAGTGTTTCAATACCGACCATTTTTCAACGGCTTCGTAACATCAACTCATTTACGCTATCATCGCCAGAATCCTGGCTCTAATTGCACAATAGATTCAATTAATTCGATTGTGATGTTGCTCTTCTCAAATGGAAATTGGAATAGTTTCTGAATAGGCATGAACATAAGTCATAAAATCAAAATGGAAAGCTGTTTCAGGATTATCATCTATATTTTTCTTGCTACTATATTACGTCGGTTCAGGTACATATTATTGGACAGATTTTTCCGATTGAATTATTAATATTTGCTCAATTGGAACTTATATTGTTATTATTAGTTGTTGCAGTTTTTATCGAGCAGTCTCTTTGATACTGATTGTTTTTTGTGAAAAGATACTTTTACTTGCTATATTTAAGTTTCCTTCTGATTTTAAGCCAGTTCTGTTCGCCTGTTAATTTGGTGGGTCAAAATTTCATACCCTGTAGCGCCGATAATATTTCCAAAGTTATCGTAATGACTTTTCCGATTATTGAATCATTGTAGTAGCGCCGATAACATTTTCCAGTTGTCGTAATGGCTTTTATCGAACAAACGACTATGAGCGGTTTTAAAACCGTTGTTAGCCATGTCTGTAGCACCAAGAATTGCTATTGCATCGAAATTGAATCGAATTGGTTTTCTGTGGCACCCCTGTATAATTTCAATAAGAAATATACCAAAAATATTAGTTTTTCACTTTTATTTTTTATATTTTTTTATTTATGTTTTCTTATATAATTATTTATGTGCTCAGCCCGAGCTTGTATGGTGGCTCTGGCACAGCGTTAGTCAGAAAAGACCATCAGGGTTATTATAATGAGTCATCGCCGCAAACAATTTCATGGTGCAATGTTGGTCGTTTCCAGCGGGGAATACCCAATGTTCCTGCAACAGTTCCTGAATGCTTCAACTAAAATATTAATGGCCAAAGTGCCATTGCAAAACAATATAAGTAAAGTTTATTATTCGGATGGCACTTCCATAAGCCCTTATCAAAAGATAGATGAAATCCATGTGCGTTAAATAGAAAATTTATCTTTGGAAATAACGATCCATCAGTTCCTAAAAGTCTTTAAATATGAGTATCTAAAAGAAAGATTATCGCCATCCGAGTCAAAGTTGGTAAATTTAGTTTCAAAAACTTTTGCTCTGCAGCGGTTGCTTCTGCAAACCTTTCAAGATCCAATGGTTTCTGGGTATAAAAAAGATGTCAAAATATTTCTGGCTGGTTATGAACTAGTTCAGCTTCGTGAGCAAAATGGTAGGTATATTGGATTTCATTCAATGCGTTAGCTGTTTCGGAGTTCACTCAACAGTGTTCCTTTTTAGATTGATACTCCTGTTGGGAAGATATATTCGCTTCAAATTACAACTAGCACCTTTTCTACTCCCGCGTATTTTAAAAACTTCGTTGATTTAATTTTTTTGTGGTATACAAAACTTACCAAATGTTTGCAAAATGATGAGCAAACAATGAGCTAGTTCCAGAATAAGAGCTGGAAGAACTGGAAACAAGGTTGCATTTGAACTTTATCAAACACTTTGTCAAGTGATGTAAAACATTTATTGAATAATCTTGTTAACACTGGAAAACTTTTCATACTTGTCAAATTGGCAGCTTTATCGATATTTTTTCTTAAGCTACTCTGTGTCGAGCCTAGAATTAAATTAAAAACTATAAAAAAAGTGTACAAAATGGAAGCCGCAACTCAAGAAGTGCGCCATGCAAATCCTGCTAGCAAAATTGAAACAGGATTGCAGCAATTTCATGCATCTCATAGTGCATGTCATGCTACAAAAGGATGGAATCGTGGCGTTCCGACAAGGAACTGGACGCTGCTTGGTGTTCACCAAACAGCTTTTGCTAATAGGCGAGACTTTTATCATCGCGTTTACTACAAATTTTGATGGTAAGCGGGATCTGCCGTTTCTAAATGGATTTCTTTCTCTTTTTCTTTTGTCTCTCCATTTCTTCCTCATTTTACAGTCCTTTCATATCCACGGAACTCCATTCCGGCTCTTGCTTTAACGAATACGTCGAAGTCAGTCTTCAGAACGATGCTCGGAAATAGAAGTTCAAAATATCATTTACCAAAAGGGCTGCAATGGTCCATCAGCTGTCAGCAATCAACGAGTAGAGATTAAAATAACTTTTGATTCGCTATTGGTTTACTTACCACTGAGTTTTTGGGAAGTATTTGCTGCTCGAAAGATTCGGAAAGTTCGGAAATATTCTAAATACGTAAAAAAAATCGAATCAGCAGCAAACAACATTTTAACACAACTAAATTTTAAAAAGAACAAACCAAAAAAATAAATTTTTAACTAAAATTTTGTTTTTAGAGCTAAGAATTTGATGTGTTCAGCTCAAGCACTGTTTTTGTTATGACAAAATTTTTCTGGATAGTAATAAGGTTGACAGTCTACACTAATTGACAGTAATTTCAAAGATATAACGATTCCATAAAATGCTCAAGTCAAACATGGCTAAAATGTAAAGATGGCGAGTGGTTGAAAATTTTATGATGAAATTAATCCACTCATCGATCAATCGGACGATGTTTTCCAATCGGAAAGATTCCAGATCTAGACGAGCGAGCGAAGCGAGCATGCCGGAGCGCAGCGGAGGCCGTCTAGTATATAAATAAAACAAAATAGCACAATCCCTTAATAAATAATGGAAACTATCCTGAAGTCGGCGGCGGCTAGAAGCGCAGCGAGACTCCGGGTGTTAAATCTTCTCATGCCATCAACTTATGTTCATAGCAGTATTCTACTTAATTTAGGTGTAACTGCGAAGACCGGGGATAGTGATTACTGCTCCACGATTCACAAATAGAAGAACAATTTTGTCGCAGTTTTTGCGGAGAGGAAGAATTTGATGCAAAGAACCGCCTTAAAGGGAAACGAGCTGACGATCTATACTAATGGTTCCAAGATGGATGAGGGCAAAAGAGCAGGCATCTTCTCTGAAGAGTTTTCGACGAAGCTTTCATTCCGCTTCCCCGACTTGTGTAGCATTTTTCAAGCGGAGATATTCGCAGTCAGGCAAGCGGCTAGACTTATTGGCACCTTGGACGGAAGTCAGGCTGCAATAATATCGCATACCATAAAG
The DNA here is from genome assembly GCA_037043745.1 of Chymomyza amoena. Classification (NCBI taxonomy): domain Eukaryota; kingdom Metazoa; phylum Arthropoda; class Insecta; order Diptera; family Drosophilidae; genus Chymomyza; species Chymomyza amoena. The sequence goes on from JBAMAX010000377.1 coordinate 25,163, forward strand.
AGTAAACTGATCCGTAACACGACGGTAGCGCTCAACCGTATCCATCACTACTCAATAACCCTCTGCTAGGTTCCTGGTAACGCAGGTGTCCCAGGTAACGAGGCGGTGAACGAGTGCGCCAGGAACGGCTCAGCGCTGGCAGTTAACCTTGCGGTTACGGACGAAGAAAGAACATTACAGGACGTCCTATCGCAAATCAGGGAGACGGCTAAAACTCTGGCGGAAAGAGAATGGGATATGTTGCCCGCTTGTCGCATCTCCCGAGCACTCTGGCCGAGATATGATCCAAGTGAACATCTGAACTCCTGCGCTTCCATAAAAACAGGACTAGGATAGTGGTTGACGTTGTAACGGGGAACTGCGACATAGGCAATTTGGCTGAGAGGCTGCAAGTTCCCCATCACGAAGAGACAGAAAGCATCTAACACCTGCAATGCGACTGCCCGGCGCTTCTAAGAAAACGAACCCAGTTTTGTGGATAAACCATTTGGTGAGGAACTGGGTTGCCTAGCCTTAGTGCCCATAGCTAATCTGGCTGCTTTTGTCGAATCCTCAAAGTCGTTCTGCAACACGATAGCCTTACGCGATTGGGGATATTCAATTTATGATTCTTCACCACTGTCCCTCCCTTTCTTCAATTCCTTTCTTCTGCTTCTTTTATTTAGGCAACACAATGGAGCTCATGGTCTCTGGATGATCTGACTATCACTTTCTGAGCTGCCTATACAATCTAACCCAAATAAATAATAAATAAAGAGCTGCTCATCAGAAAAGAATGAATCGGCCGAGATGTGGAAAACAAATACGCATAAATTTTGTACGTTTTCGTTTTTGGGGGCTTCCTTAATGATATATTTTCTAGCGATATCTTCTAATATTTCACTTACTTTCTGTTAGCCTTATATGTTATCATTCGGAATCAACAAACGTTTATCCAATGTTGGTAATCAACTCCTAAAGACCATTCACAAGGGTGCACACATTGCGTACTAAAAGTTTGTTACATCTCACACAGATACACACACACACATATACACATAAGCAGTCTTAAAACTGTATTTAGCTAATTTCCGCTAGAGCAACACGTGATTAAACCTAATTACCTGTTATGTTGATTTATTAATTAGAATTCCAAATACTTTTGATTGAGTGAATTCAATCGGCCCACTAGTCGTATGGTTAATATTGATATTTGCTGCTGTGTGTGTGCGCGTGCTGTGTATTTGTTTGTGTATGTAAGGATATAAATTTTGTGGTCGAAATGTCATTAGGAGTCTCTTAACAGTCGGGGGCATTAACACTCGATAAGTACTCTTTCTCTCTCTACGCAGCGAAATCCTTTAAGTGTTTAATGCCCATTTGGAATTTTACTGCTTAAACGGATTTAAATGCATATCCATAAAAGTTCACTCGTTAAAAGTTACTAGATGTCCACGAGCTGTAGGAGATAGGACATGAAGACGTTTTTATACACTTTACGAATGGGGTCAAGGTTACAGTGGGGTTGAGTAGGAAAATGGGGTGAAATAGTTGGGAACATATGTGCGTAATGGAGTTGTAGCAACTCCAACAATTTGAGAAAAGGTCACATTTTTCGAATTTTACTTGATTCGTTTTATAAATATACTAGTGAACCCGGCAGACGTCGTCCTGCCCAAACTTTTTAAATACTCTTAAAGTGTATATATTTATTTTTTAATTAGTTGACTTTCATGACTCTCTAAAAAGCCGTATGCAGGAATTTAAGTATTACTTTAGAGAGCTCGCAACTCTAATAAATTCATGCCCCACAGAAACTACATTTCAATCCCTTTGCGACTACGCTTCTGTCTGCACTTAATGTGCAATATCCGGTGTTGAACAATTTTCTACTATGCTATATTCACGATATTTACAAAAACGCGTATATCTCAGGAACCAATACACATAATCACATTACAATAGGCTTAAAAACTTCGTATTGACAACTGCTTACACACGCGAATAATAATATTTGAAATTTTTCAACGCGTTCATGAGAACACCCGTAACACGTAAAACATTAACAATAGTTAATCTGACAATTGACAAACAAATTTTTTTTTGAAAAATTAAAAAAAAAAAGTGTTAGGGGTGGCAACCCTCATCACTAAGGTGGTATGAAAACTCAAAACTTTTTGTGCTATAAACCTTCTACACACTATAACAAACAAAATAAAAAAAATTTGGTAAATTCGTCCAGCCGTTTCAGAGTAATGCGATCATAAACGTACTACATTTCATTTATATATATATAGATTTATTTTACTGGCATTTAGATGATTCAAATAAGGTAATGATCCATTGTAGAGTTCATGAATTTATCGCATTTGTAGATCTTAGCTGCATTACAATTTTGCAGAAATTCCCTCTTTAATAGAATAGCTCAAAAAAAAAGGAAACTTAGCTGCCTTGGGAACAACGATCAACCAACATTGAATGGCCATGACCTTCCTGCACCGGACTCTGGAGCGAAGGAACCAAAAAAGAAAGAAACAAACTCCGCGATATTGTAACAAATAACTTGAAGATTAAGCTTCACATGGTTGGTTGGTTTGGGTGCCGTTTGAGTGACAACATATTCAAACTCAATTAGCGCTAATGCGCCATTTTGTTACACCACTTATGGGAACCACTGCTGTTCGGTTTACTCAAATCATCTCGATCCGTTAATAAACCTGCTGATGTCGTCTACGTTCTTTTCTGCCAAGTCACGTAGGCTTCCTTACGCGAAGCTTCCTAGTGCTCTGTGGCGTAAGGACCCCATTCGTGGGCACTCACATAAATAATGATAAACTGTCTCTTCTGTGTTCTCCTGGTCACAGCTTCGGCATCTGACGTTGTAGGGCCTGCCCATTTTCTTTGCATGGTCTCCTAACGACCAATGTCCGGTTATTGTCGATGCTATTCTGAAGATCATTGTTCTTGGCTTGCTTAGCAGTTCGGCCGTTCTACGCTTGACGTATCGCGGCCAAATTTCCTTTGCAATCTTGCAAGTGCCAATATTTTTCCATCTGGTTTCAGCCTTGTTCTGAGCTCGCAGAAGAAGTTCTCTCTTGATAGCGCTGAGGGGGTATTTGACAGCTACCTCCGCTGCTTCCCCATCTAATGCTCCTTTTCTCGCCAGTTCATCAGCTTTTTCATTCCCGTATACGTTCCTATGTCCGGGAACCCATACGAGTGCGATGTTCATTCTGCTTGCGAGGGCATTGAGATCTTCTTTGCATTGTCTGATGATTTCTGAGTTCACGGTTGGCGATTTGATCGCCAGCAAAGCTGCTTGACTGTCGGAGAATATACACACCTCCGCCAGCTGACTCGGATGATTATTCAACATCTTACATGCTTTTCTGATGCCAAAGACTTCCGCCTGGAAGATGCTGTTTCTGCTGCCTAGGCGATAGGAGAGAGATACTTCGAGTTCCTCCGAGTAGACCACTGCTCCTACACCGCGATCCATCTTGGATCCGTCAGTATAGATTGCAGCTGCATCTGCTCTCATTACCCTGTTCATGTCCCACTCCTTTCGCGTCGGTAATCTGACGTCGAACCTCTTCTTGAAGTCCAGTATTGGTGTTATGTAATCTGTTGATTTGCTAGTCTCTTGACCCTTCAGAATGCTGCCATGTCCGAAGGTACATTCTCCAGAGTCCAGTTTCTTTGATTCTGATGGCCGTGTTTGCTGCAGTTAGCTTTAATTGGATGTCAATCGGAATCATATTCAAGATCACGTTTAATTAATTAACATACGATTTTTTCTTTTCAATTTTCAATTTTTTTATCATTTACCAACAATTTTGGACTAATACCCTGACAGCTCTCGAAACTTTGTCACCTCAATCATTTCTATATACTACCATAAAGTACTTATATACCCTTCTCTCCAAAGTGTATACCTTAAAAAAATGTCTTAAAAAAATTCCTATTCCAATTTTCCAACAGGGCATGCAGTCCATTGACAACAAGTGTCCTTGTTCCCATATGAGAAATAAGCGGCAATTTATGAGTAAACCACTTCCAAAACTCACTTACACTTATACAGACACAGATACACACACACACAGATACACACACACATACTCGCTTACTCACACAGCTACAAAACGATGAAAAAGTAGTTAGGTCGAAGACTAATTTGCTTTTAACCTGCTGCGGTCTGTCTGACACATTGAGTACAAGTCAAAGGTCCGGTCCGGTCATTTAGGCCCTGCCATTCTTTGTAATGTGCTTTGAAGTGGGCAGCACCACTAACGGCACTAACTTGAATATGCATGCAAATGTTGTCTCTGTGTGTGTAATGGTTTCCAACACTGGCAACAAAAATTGCCAACTATGCAATAAACACTCTTTATGCAATGGGCCATAAATTAGTTCATTTATAAAAGCTTTTGTCTGGCATCTTTTTTCGGGGACAAAATGGCGCTTACTCACACACACACACACACTTTTGTTGACCACTGATTGTCGTTTATTAAACAACAAAATGTCAGCGCCGCCATTGTAATGGACCATTTGCACCTCCCGCCATCCGCTCGACTGCTCTCATTTTCTCACCACTTCATTACAAAAATATTTTGAATTCCAAAACCTGTTTCATCACTTACGGCTAATTATGTGCGAAAGAGAGCTCCAGCTCCTCTAATGTGGTTCTTGGGGTTTTTATTGATGGCCGCCATTGTTGTTACAGTTGTTGGCATTATTGTTCCTTTGGTCGAACCAGACCAACTGGGGACAAACCGAACCAAATGAACAGATAGTTTGTCTGACAGTTTTTAATTTAAATACAAGCAGCATGTTTTTAATGGTCTTTTTGTACACTATAAATAAAAGTTAAGGTTGATATTAGTTAGTTGGTTAAAAGTTAGACGTAACAACTTTAAGCCAAACATGTGTCCAACCGGAAAGACGAACTTTAATATAGTCTCTACTATAAAGTTTGAAAGCAACTTTATTTCTGTACACATGTTTATAAATAATACATGAAAATAGGATGCCGTAAAGGAAAAATAAAATACCCTTTTCGTATAGATTCAAAAAGTCATATAAACTTTATGCATAAAAAAATATATAAAACTTTCATTTTGTTTTTTTCTTTATAATTTATTTACAATCTTTTTATTATTTAACAATAAATAAATTTAGTAGATAATACACAAAATAAAAAAATATTAATATAAAAGCAACTTTCCAAAGTAATATATAAAATGGAATAATACGTGTTTAATTATTTATTTAATTTAATAAAGCTCGAGCTTTATCTTCAATAAAAACTTACTAAAGTTTTTTCTTATATTTTAGCTCAAAAATGTATTTATTAAAAACAATGTTCCAAAAGTAATTAATATATGTTTTATATTATTATAATATTAGGTTTACTTTGCACCCGCCGTTTTTTTTTTAATTTTAAAAATTATATAAAAAAAAAAATGCTATCTTATTTATGTTTCAAAGTATTGTCCGTCACTTTCCACTACTTTGGCCCATCTTTCAGGCAACAAACGAATCCCGGGTCGCAAGAATTCTTCATCCTATGATAAGATCCAAGTATCGATCCATTCTTTCACTTTTTCAAAAGAATCGAAGCACTGGCCCGTCAGGCCGTGTGCCATCGACCTAAATAAATGGTAATCAGATGGAGCAACATCTGGAGAGTATGGCGGGTGAGGTAGAATTTCCCATTTCAGTGTTTCGAGGTACGTCTTGACTATTTTCGCCACGTGAGGTCGAGCATTGTCGTGTTGAAAAATTACTTTTTCGTGTCTATCAGCGTATTGCGGCCGTTTTGCTTTTAATGCCCGACTAAAACGCATTAATTGCGTTCGATAAAGTGCACCAGTAATTTTTTCAGAAGGTTTTAGCAGCTCATAATAAATTACGCCAAGCTGATCCCACCAAATTCACAACATGACCTTGGATCCGTGAATATTCTGTCGAGGTGTCGCCGTAGGAGTGTGGCCGGGCAATCCCCATGATGTGCGTCGCTTAGGGCTGTCGTAGTGCCCCCATTTTTCGTCCCCAGTAACAATACGATGAAGAAATCCTTTTCGTTTTTGTCTTTCAAGCAGCTGTTCACAAGCAAATAAACGTCGCTCAACATCTCTTGGTTTCAACTGGATACGGTGTATCCAGTATCCTTGTTTTTGGATCATCCCCAGCTGTTCCAGGCATTTTGATACTGCTTGCTGAGTTACTCCCAATGATTTTGCTAGCTGTTCTTGAGTTTGGCACGAGTCTTCATTAAGTAAAGCCTCAAGTTCATCATCTTCAAAAGTTTTTCTCTGCCACCGCTAAGCCGATCTTCAACAACAAAATCACCGCTTTTAAAGCGCTGACCACTCGCGACACGTTCTTTCACTAATAGTATCATCACCATACAGTACTGTTTGAAATAACCCAATGAGCCTCAGCCGCCGATTTTTTCATGTTGAAATGAAAAAGTAAAATCTCCCACAAATGACGTGAATTCGGCTTATAAGTTGACATATTTAATTAAGTGTAACTATATGACGCAAACAAAAATTAACTAATATCGATGTAAGGTTATATTTATCGATGTCAAAACTGATGGAAAACAGCTGTGATTTATTTATTTGAACTATTACTGCCTACTAGCGCCATCTTTTGGGCAACAGCGGGAGCAAAGTTGTAGACCTAATATATATAAACTAGTGGGCCCGGTAGCTGTTGTCCTGCCCAAACTTTTTGTACACTCTTAAAGTGAATAAACATCGTAAGATTCTCTAGTTAGCTGATCAGGAAAAATATAAGATTTTTAGATTAGTTTGCATCTCGATTCAAACTTTCAAACTTTTCGTCGAATGTCGCGCTTCACGGGTCTGTCTTTACCGAATTCTTTCACCTTAATTGCGATCTTCACGTTCCAGGGCAGTACGATTTGATTGATAATTAATTTGATTCGTTGCATTTCTTCCAAAAAACATTCGTATTGACAACCTCTAACATACGCAAAAATCAGATTTGAAATTCATAGCCGCGTTCATGAGAACACCCGTAACACGTGAAACATAAGTTTCTTTTATATATGAGAAAAAAAATTAACTAAAAAATATTAGTTAATCTGACAATGTACATAAAAAAAATTTGTCCAAAAATTAAAAAAATAAAAAAAATTGTGGGGTGGCAACCATTATCACTTTGGGCTATGAAAAATATATGTTGACCGATTTTCAGACCCACCCAATAGGCACACAACATTTCATAAGAATCGGTCCAGCCGTTTCGGGAGATTTTGATAAAAAAAAAAATTTTTAGGATTGGTAACCCTGGGTATGAAAAATAGATGTTGGCCGATTTTCAGACCCATCCAATAGGCACACAAAATTTCATGAGAATCGGTTCAGCCGTTTCGGAGGAGTACGGGAACGAAAATTGTGATGTT
>JBAMAX010000379.1:0-63326 GCA_037043745.1 Chymomyza amoena
CATTGTAAGCAGTACTGCTTGCACTAATAATGTTAACCTATAATGGCGACAGGATGTCTTTTTTTTTTATTTTTCTCACGTTCAGTCAAGACAAACCACAGATTGAAAAATATTGCGTAACGCGCCGTCCGCGAAAGCCGCGAAACAGGAGTATGGAAGGCTTCGCGGCTAACTTCGCGCCCGTGGACACACCATGAAGGTATAGTCGATAAATGAAAAAAAATGTTAGAAGTGGCAACCCTTATCTCTTAGGGGTATGAAAAATAGATGTTGGCCGATTCTCAGACCTGCCCAATAAGCACACAAAATTTCATGAGAATCGGTCTAGCCGTTTCGGAGGAGTATGTTCACACAAAAACCAATATTCACAATCCCACGAACCAATTCACACAAACTCATCGCAATAGGCTTAAAACTTTCGCATTGACCTCTAACACACGCAAAAATCAGATTCATCGACTCGTTCATGAGAACACCCATAATACGTAAAACATAAGTTTCTTCTTATATATAAAATTCTAGTTTCACAATGTTAGTTACCATACTCCTCCGAAACGGCTGTACCGATTCTCATGAAATTTGGTGTGCCTCAATAAAATTAATTTTTGTGTTTCCTTTCGACAAAAACAATTTACTAAAAAATATTAGTTAATCTGACAATGTACACAATGCCAACCTAAATTAACAAAAAAAAATGTATTGGAAAATCAAATTGTCCTTTTTAGTAGTTTCGTCGCAATTAGCATTTATATATATATATTTTATTTTTATATATATTTAAAATACCGTTTCTGGCCAAAAAAAAATTTATTTTAAATAAAAAATCACTTTTGTGATATCTATGCTTAAAATAAGATGAAAAACCATTCAAGACAAAAACAATAATTTAATTAGCTCGAGGCGCTGGCATATATGTACATATGTGTATAAAATACTCCAAAATAAATCATGTTATCAACATAAATTCATGTTATCAACATTACCCTTGCTTAGTAATAGTTAATGTTGCCAAAAACTCATAAAAAGATTGATATTCAAATTTTAAAACACATTTATAATAAACTAAAAAAATCATTATTACAAAAATGAGATACAAAATTAATAGGAAAACAACTATGTATATAATGCTATATACATTTTTATTTCAAAGCGTCTTAGCAACCTACGGCTGCTACTTCAATATAAATCATTAAACGAACAAAACTTTCCAACTGCGTACAAGTAAAATATATATATTTTTTCCCCAAAGAAAATAATAACATGATACGCATACATAAAGATCAGCAGGACATCAAATATAAGAATGGTTTCTGGACCTGGAACGATACTATAAATGATCTGCAGTACCATCCGTACCGAAGCATTGAGAAGTTCAATGAGCGTTTTATTTTGTCCCTGGGCTTTAAATTTAAACGCATCTTGACACCCTCCGAAGAATACACATTTCGTGAGCACTTCATGCGCAAGGATACTCCAGAGACAATAGAGGTCAGTGACATACTTAATTTGGTCCTATTCTTAGTGCCGAAAAACTTTCTAAGTGAGAAATTTGTAAAGTTTGTGCATATGCAGCCTGCCTATGAATTTTTTCATTCACTTATTATATACTTCAAGTATTTTTTGGATATGGTTGAGTTTGTTCTAATACGACGCGATGAGATCAAGCACTGTAAACAAATAGAGTCTGAGCAGTCCAATGAAACCAAACGCGTTTACTCAAGAAATCTAAGTTGCTATCGCTTAATATTGGCACGCAATTATGCCAATATTATAGCCGCAGATGGGCCTATGAAGGAGTTTCATCATCTCAAGGAGGTAAAAATAATTTCCTCCACGAAGCAAGATAGTATCTTATACGAGCAACTTATGGCCGTGAGTGTTCAAATAGTTTGGATTGGTTTGCGCCGTCGTGCCTATAATGTCATCGAAAGGGAAATGATGCGACTTTTTCGCTCCGAGCATTTTTCGCCCCATGAGTCGGAACAAAAACTTATGCCGTTTGAGTCCAGTTTGCTATATGGCCGTTTTAACAAAATAGTTAGCTTTAGGGTCACCATCTCGCCACTTATGAACGAGCTCAAGAATATAACCAAGGAAGATCGACCTTTGTTGTGGATAGGACATAGCAAATATCGTGGTACTGACGAAACCATAGCTAGGATCGAATTGGAGTTTATAACCTTACCCTCGGAGCTTCATCATATCGATATCGATCATGGCATATTGGGTCATCCAAAAAGTATATACAATACATTATTAGAAATCGATTTGCCAGCTAAACGTCGTTGTTGCTATACGGAACAAAACGATCCCTATCATCTTATTCGGCAACCGGTTCTAATTATACCCAAACTTAATACTTTGAATCAACGCGCACGGGCAAAGACTTACGAACACTATTTTACCTCTCCTGCCACTATAAATCTACCACTTTCCAATATAATGAACGAGCAATGGACTCTACGCGAAGATTTTGTTGATTACTGTCGTTCTCTTGATATTGTTGAGGATATTGTTACACGTGTGAAACGAGAACTTGCAATGACAACAATCGAATCAAGCGAAATAAAAATTAATCGTGAGGAATTTGTAGCAAAAGTAAAGCAACACTCTGCTGCTAAAGGGAACAAGTCTAATCTGAATCCTATTCAAGCTAAAAATACTAAAAAATTATTTCGATAATGTGGGGAACAGAATAACACGGATCAACCTATTCCAGATACGTCGCATACCAACGAAAGACTTGCAGCTTTTCATAAGGCAGGCAGTTGGTCTTTTGTTCTAAGAATGGGTACGGATCTTCTTCTGTTCGAGAATCTAAAAATGTATATTAAGTCAGGCAAAAAGTAAGCACTCGATGGAAACTATTCATAAAACTTAGACGCGCTCATTTTTACAGTTTATACACTTTTTTTGCAATAAAAGCGCATTTGCAAAAAAAAAATCGTTCTTTTAAATACGCCCAACTTACTAAAAAATATTAGTTAATCTGACAATGTACACAATGCCAACCTAAATTAACAAAAAAAATGTTGTATTGGAAAATCAAATTGTCCTTTTTAGTAGTTTCGCCGCAATTAGCGGACAAAATTGTGAATCTAAACCATTCTCAGAACACAGACAAAAAATTTCATCAAAATCGGTCCAGTCGTTTAAGAGAAGTTCAGTGACATACACACTCACAGAAGAATTATATATATAAAGATGTTAAACTCATATCTTGAAATATCTTGATGAAATTCATCTTTTAACAGTTTTTCTGAAAATTCGAATTCTTAAAAAATTTGTACTTAAGTTACCAGAATAAGGCTAAAATTGAACCAACTGAGCCCAATGTTCTTCGCTGCAAGTTTCGATGGAGCCTGAGTAAACTATCTTTTATGAAACCAGTGCATAAGAAAATAGTCATAGGACACAAGTTTTATGAAAACTTAGAAAATTTATTTTTGTTTATTTCATTTCATTATCTCTAGATTATAAACTTTGAAAAACACTGGTTGAACAATTTTATATAAGTTCGTATTATTAAATCTAAAATGATCACTCAAGTAGGTCTTTATACATATAATGAGTTAGGCGGCTCCACCTCCTGCATGCTTCGGGTTTGTTTATTTTTATGTTTCGCATGAGTTTTCAGCAATAAATCGATTTAAAATTTACATTGTACACATCGTATAAAATTTTGATATCACATAGTCTAAGATTTATTTCGATACGTTTACGTCTAAGAACAAAATCGGTACCACGCTGACGTATTTATATATAGATGCTCAAAGCCTTTTATGAGCCCATGAGCCATCCATCCTTCCAGAATTTAACAAAACTATGCTAAGAACCTTCTTAAGAAATACAAAAATTTGGTTTGAATAAATGGATAGTTTGTGAGTCTATAAAGGATACACGCACGTAATAGCATTTGTATTTATATTGATTTTTTGTTTTGACGCCCTATGCTCCAATAGGAGATAAAGGAAATCATATATATATATTTATATATATCGTATATTAAGAGATTTTTTTTTTATATATTACCTTAAGCTTACAGTATAGAAAGCTCCAAAAGTGAACTCATTGCAAAGTATGTCGCAGACACTACTCAAGGTAAGAAAAAGTTTATAAGGTGGACGCAGTTTTTTGAAGCACTCTAGGACAGAGATATATATCTGATTGTATTTTAACAATATAAACTATATCTAAATAAGATATACATTAAGCCCAGCATAGGCCTTGGCTACAAAACGTTCAACAGTTGGACTGCTCCATCGTACTAAAGAAAATATTTGGCATACATTAAATTGTCTCTAAGACTGAGACAAAGAGCAGAGATTGATTTTTGTTTAATTAAGGTAAATAGCTGAGACTTCAGCCAACCTTAGATAAAACAAGCAATCAACTGTTCCTAAGGCAATGTCAAGTAGTCCATACATTTTGATTTCAGAAAAGATACTCGCCTCGTGAGCTCTTGTCAATCAAACAAGCTCGGGGTCATCCAAATAGTTGTATCTTGAAAATAGATTTGTATTTTTTTTGGTAAAATAATTTTGTCTTTTATTTGCTTGCTTGTTAGTCGCTTGTTAGTTTCGAGTCCTGCGACTTAAGTGTCTCCGGAAATACGCAGTAAATAGCCGTAAGACGATGCAAATAATGCTCAGAGAATTGTCAAGGCAACGCTGTGAAAGTGCGCACTATGTTTTTGCGAGGGTTGACTTAAATATTTTTGGGTCAGAGAAATTGTAGGTCAAAGTAGACTGATTTAGCCAGACAGTACAAAGTGACTCACTTTATTTGCGGATTAGCTGCTGCCAGGGGTGATGTCCTCTCGGAATGAAAAGGACGCAGAGCTCTCGCATCACCTAGCTCGATGGCGCATGTCAAGCCAGACACGGTATAATATCAATCGAAAAAGTGTTTAAGACTATCGAAGATCATGCCGAACTACCCAAGAATTACCTCTACCGATCGAGTCAAAGCTGTATTTGGAGCAAACTCCCAAGAGTGATAGGTTGGTCGCGGGATGGGGAGCATAAGCACTATAATTTAGGAGGTATCTGCGAAGAATTTTGTAATTAATCTCGATCAGTATTAACAATATGTCCTTTTTATAGATGGAATAATTCGATGGCAACTTTAAACATATTATTCTTAGGAATCTAATTGATTTTAAGAAGTCTGTGATCATTTTGAATTAAACTGCTCCTAAGGATATACGATTTATTGTGGCTTTGAATGGATGTAGCCGACTCTACTTTCTAGCGCTTTTCCTACACCAACTGGAGAATAAAGTTATCATCTTTCCAACCTGTGCCAGATGGAGTTTCTAACTAGAGCGGTTAAGTTTCTGACGTTCCAAGGGCATACGAGGACATTTTCGGTGTAGCCTTTCTCGAAACATATCCACCTTGTCTCAAATGTGCCTTTTAATCAGATAACTGTCCATATATCTGCAACTAACAGACTGATGTAGAGTCAAAGCATGCCTTGTGACGTCACTGTGCCAAGCATACTTTGCCAAATATATGAAACAGCACTCGCTTAAAGGAGTACGGGGTAGGGGTAGAACATGCTGACTACAGACTTACATATGTATATATGCTATAAATGAAAAGTAAGAACCACACACACACACACACACCCACACACACACACAACCATTATAGCCTTGGGTGACAATCTTGTTTGTTATCTATTTTACTTACTTTTGTCTCGACCAAGTTGAATTATTCGTATGCAATTTTAGCCAATTGTTTTTTATGTTTTTGCTTGTTCTTAATGCCAACTTAGCCAGATTTTTGTTCTATTTTTTTGCGGTCAAGAGTCTAGAGTTTTTGTGCTAATATCATCTATCAATTAATTAGGGATTCACTAAAAGTTAGTTCGTCGAGGTTTCACTTTCAAGCAGCCAATGAACTTTGCAGCCAAATTGTAATTTGAGTTGTTATTGGCCTTGCACCAAAGTTAGCCTCTAATCTCGCATAGGACTTATAGTATACATATATATAAATTTTTTGGTTATTCTCCCTGCCGCTTTAGGCCCAATTGCAGGCCACAGTTTTTATATGCTGCAATAATTGCCATGGCGTCAGCTGTTTACCTGATAAACTGTCAAATGGCTGAAAGTAAATTTAGCAAGGTTTTTGAATTTATGGCAACTGCAGCAGTTTGTCATGTCCTCCAATTGTCCTGGGAGTTGGCCAAACATCAGAGTGCCCCGTGGCCAGTGTATTATTTCCATGGCATAGAGTGTTTGTGCCACACAAACAGCTGATGTTGCTGCAATGCCAACGCTGCTCATTGTGGGGCATATTAAAGCATGGAATCCTGGCCAGTTGTTTACTCCGGGCAATGTACTACTCTGTGGCAATTGGCAACATTGGACGCAGTTGTCAGTGCCATGTGAGGCGCTGCGGTTTGCGGCACTGCAACAAATCACTCAGCCATCAGGCTTAGCGCCAACCACGCCCTCATCCAAAAGCTCATGCTCATGCCCGCAAAGCTGCACAGTGGAAAGAAAACATGAAAAGTTGTGCAAAATTTTTGAAGATTAAAATAGTTGGTGCAATAAATTGCTAAAGTTAAAATGTTAATGCCCCACTCCGAAACTTACCATGAAAAGTTGGGCACTTCTGCACTGTGTTGGAACAAAGGCAATACCAGGCTGTATTAGACATTAATTTTGGGAAATTACGAGAATAGGCTTTGTTACTATGAACCCCCTTGGTCCCCTTGACGTGGGGAGGGGGCTTAAACGATGATAAAGGAACTCTTCCATTAGGGGTTGTATATAATCGCGAGCAGTTGCTATATTACCGTGAACTAAGAGGAAAGCTCGGTAGGTGTGACAAGCTGAGGGTGCATTGATCCAATGTTTGGAACACTAATCCCTCTACTTGCCACCCCTGCTGAGATTGCCGTACCAACATCACCCTAAGCCAAGGTGTTGAGGCACCCGTGCCGATGGCTGAATGATCAGCGGGTGAATATTGAATAGCTGATCGCGAACGGTCCCCTCCGATGCCCTGGCAAGGTCGGTTGTATAAGTGCCTTCTCTACGCATGCCGGCTCTGCGGACGAGTGACCAACCCTTCCGTGCATACTCGTGGGACCAAGAGTCTGCAGCGCCCAAAGTCAGAAAGCGTAAATCCCTCGGCACGATCATGAGGCAGAGGTACCAGAAGGCTGTCTACATGCTGGATAGAATAGCCAAGAATGCGGCAGCTGGTACTATCCATGACCAGATGGACAAAAACAGATACGAGGTGGTTGTGGAGGAATATAATAGATTCCAGGCCAACACAACCGCACCAGTAACGAGAGGCGCAAAAGCTCAAAGAATGAGAGAGGCAACGCAGAACCCAAAAAGATGCGCAAAGCTGATGCCATACAGCCAACATCAGGCACGACTAGACACTTTAGCGAGGTGGCCAGAGACCATCTGCAAGTGTCAATCATCGATGCAGACGCGAAGACGCCGCTAACTGTACAGCGGAAATGGGTGAAGATCGATGTCGGCATACCGAGACTCGTAATGAACTACGTCCTCGAAAACCCGGCAGGTCCCCACTCGGAATTTGACTCGTCGGAGACCCTGAGAGGTTACCGGGTGATCAAATGTGCGGATCAGTTCGCCTTGGACTTCCTCACCGAAGTGGTGCTCGCTCAGCGGCCTATATCGCTGAGCTCAAGCTGTTCAGCGAGTGAGATCCGGAACGACCGAGCACGCGTTTGGTTGCCAACCGATGTCGAACCAGCGAAGAAGCTTTAAAGGCTGCAGCTTCAAGCCGTGATTCCAGCATTAATGAATGGCAGCTCATCAAGGTCGAGGACACCAGGAAAGCGAGCCGTCTCCTAGTCTTAGCCATCGAGTGAAGAATCACTGGAGGAGTTGGCAAAAGCGGACAACAAAATCCGCTTTGGCATGCGGATGGCCAAGATGAAGATCTTCAAGGGCAACGCAAACCCAGAGGATGACGCCCGGTAGGGGTCGACATCGCAGGGCAGCTCTTGGGGATTAACCTAGAAGAAGGCAAGGATGTTGATGTTCGGGCAGATTAACCTCCAGCATTCCAAGACCGCCACCGACAGCCTAAGCATCTCCCTCAGCGAGGAAGGTATTGACATCAGCCTTATCCAAGAGCCCTGGATCAGACACGATAAAGTCATGGGGCTCAATATAAACGCGTATGAACTCTTTCACAAGAAAGGGGAGGGTAAACCAAGAGCATGCATTCTCATCAAGAAAGGTATTAATGCAAAAAAAAAAATTATTTTTGGTAACGCTTTTCACATTAAATTTATTGTGACAAAGAGTAAAATCAATTTTTGGAGAAAATTAAATAAAGTTACTGATATGAAAGAGTAAATGAAATTAATATTTTTAATAATTTTTTTATCACTGCAGTTTGGTCGTTCAGGTCTAAAAATGCACCTAATTTCTGACATGACTTTCAAGGTCAATCAGCAGTGAATTCATAGCCAATTGTTACAACTAAGTTCAGGTCTAAAAGCTTAGGACAGTGATAAATGAATAAATAGATTTCTGGCTGGTACTGAAAATTCGGGCATGATTTTAGGATTAATTTTGGCCTGAATAGAACTGAAGAGATAATTATGAGAAAATTTTGTATAGAGGCAATTTCTTCGTTTTTTTAAACAATTGTTTTCTGAAGACATCGAAAGCTGCTCAAAATTACCAATATAATCATGCGAACAAAAGAAACTGAACATGATCGTCCGTCCGTCAGTCCGCCTTGATTCGTAAACAAATTTGTATACGATATCAGTATTCTGGCTCAGGGTGTAGCGACATCATAATTAACGTCCGAACCGATATTTATTATTATAAGGAAGATGTCGGATAATTTTATGATTTTGTTATATTGCAAATAATTACAACTATTATTGGCAACAGATTTTTGGCTTTTAATTCTATAGACTCCGTTTTGAACCGTCACCTGTTCCCTTGAGCCAGACCTGGAACAATCACACGGAAATGGATCAGCACAAAGTACAACAAAGCAATATAGTCGGAAATTGTGGACATCCCGAAAGTAAAACCGAGAATATGGTCCAAGTCTTTAAGATCTGCAGTCATCACAAACGATTAAAGCAAGTCCTTCAAGTTCCACTGCCAGTTGAAATATAAACGTTGCTTCTTGACAAGTTGCAGAAGCTTTGTAAAGTACAGGAGTCTTTTTTTCAAATTTTTATTATATCTAAAATAACCGCATCGAACACACGTCTAGCTGGAGCATCCTCGTCCATCCTAACGACAGCCCGACCCAGCGAAGCCGCTGGATGTTGATACGTTGGAGCAACGTCATGTCGTTGAAGAGCTCATGCAGCTCCTGGTTGGTGCGGATGCGGTAGTCATCGCCAACTCGAATAGGACCAAAGATCTTGCGACAGTACTTTCCTCTCGAACAGTCCCACGGCAGCTGCATCAGTTGCGACACGGTCCAGGCTTCAGCGCCGTAAGAAGCACTGGAAGGATGAGTGCCTTGTATAGTGATAGTTTTGTCACGCGAGAGAGGTCTCTACTACTCAATTGCTTATTGAGACCGAAATAGCACCTGTTGGCAAGAGTGATTCTGCGCTTGATTTCCAGGCTGACATCGTTGCCGGTGGTAATGGCACTGCCAAGGTAGATGAATTCCTTGACAA
Source organism: Chymomyza amoena (assembly GCA_037043745.1). Taxonomy (NCBI): domain Eukaryota; kingdom Metazoa; phylum Arthropoda; class Insecta; order Diptera; family Drosophilidae; genus Chymomyza; species Chymomyza amoena. The sequence goes on from JBAMAX010000379.1 coordinate 9,661, forward strand.
CATCGAAAGTATAGCTGTCGGCCGTATTCTGGGACCCAAGCCGCCGCACGTCCCTACTTGTCAACAGCATATACTTCGTTTTGCCCTCACTTACCGCCAGACCCATTTTCGCAGATTCCCGTTCGATAGCACTGAAGGCCGCGGTGAAATCTCGCTTGGTAAGCCCAATGATGTCGATGTCGACGGCGTACGCAAGGAGGTGGACACTCTTGTAGAAGATAGTGCCATTGCGATGTACGCCGGCCTTCCCCAGAACGCTCTCCATGACGAAGTTGAAGAGGTCGCATGATAAGGGGTCGCCTTGTCTGAAACCTCGCACGGTATCAAAAGGCTCGGAGAGGTACTTTCCTACCTTGCCGGAGCTACAGGAATTACTCAACGTCATTCTACAAAGCCTTATCAGCTTCGCAGGGATACCGAGCACAGACATTGCGGCATAAACGCTATCCCTTATTGGGCTATCGAAAGCTGCTTTGTAGTCGACGAACAGGTGGTGAGTGTCGACTTGTTCGTGGGTCTTTTCCAGGATTTGGCGTAGTGTGACTATCTGGTCGACGGTGGACTTGCCAGGTCTGAAGCCGCACTGATAGTATTTCACACAGTACGCTCGTAAGGACCTTATATGCGATAGGGAGAAGGCTTATACCCCTGTAGTTGGCACAGATAGTGGGGTCTCCCTTTTTCAGGACAGGACAGAGGGCACTGAGGTTCCAATCGCTAGGCATCGCTATGAAAAAAATTATTAGTTTCCATTATTTTTATAGTATATTCATAGAGCTTTTGATTATTAATTAACATGGTCCAGTGAAAATATCGCGGAGATGGAGACTTTAAGTTTCTTTTTTTGTACAATTTAGAGTTGTGTGGTAAAAAAGTGGAATTTTAAATGAAATTACTGATTTCCTTATTTATAATTATATTTCCTTGAGCTCATAAATAAAGCATAAGGCATATTGGTTGAAATTACTATGCTTTTGCCTCCACAGTTCTTTACAGGTGTTTGATGGCCTCCCCTTTCATCCTTATAAAGAGGTTAAAAAAACATGTAAAAAACTTTTATAAAATTTTCCTTATAACGCACTAATTTTCTGCTTGCAATCAAGTTCGTTATATTAATTATTTATTTATTTATTAATTTAATCATTTATTAACTTATTTATTTATTTAGAACAGTTGAACTTATCTTTTAAAGTTTTCCATAAGCTTTCAAGGCAGCTGGATTAGCAAAAAGTGCTGGCTGACTAAGTTATGGCCTTTTAAGACTCGTTTCCTTTCAGCCTAACTGAGTTACAGTCCTTAAATCTTCAACATTTGGTATACAAATTTAAAAGCTTTTCACATTTACCATAACTTTATTTTGCAATTTAAACCATTTTTGCTTGTAACACTTATTTTTTCTTATACCTTAAAGACTATACCTTATTTTTTATTATTATTTTTTTTTGTAATATAATACAGTCTCTTTATGGACCACAATTTTTAAAAAATTTTAGCAATTCTCTTTAAAAATCATACAAAATTACTACACTGAGACAAAGAGCTGGCTGCTACATGTTGCCATGGCAACCTGAACTGGGTTCCACTAAAATTATTTCAAGTCAAAGCAAGCCGAAAAATCTGTCACCCTAACTGAAATTATTTCTGTTTCATTTAGCACAACAAACTCATACGAAACGGTAGGAAATAAATTAAATTCGAAAAAGTTCCATTAAATAAATAATTTTGGAAAGAAGCATCGAGAATTGGTATTAAGTCATGTCATTCCAAAAGAAAACCGACCAGGATGTGGCCAAGCTAGATGGGCCTGCAAATCCCAATAACAATGATGATGATGGGACTATTGAAAATGGGGACAAGTCTGAGTCCACTGAGGAAATTAATGGAAATGAAGTCCAGAAGCTAGCTACACCCGAGCAAATGAAGGCCTTGAAGGACATTATGGCCGTAAATAAGGCCCTTGAAGAGAGATTGATGGTTCTGGCTCGTACTCGTAAGGCTTATGAAGAAAGCGTTAATCATGAGAATGGTAATTAATACACTCTGGAGGGCCCCGATTTTTCGAGTTAATGAAATGAAATGGAATATAAAAAGGCCTGTCCACTAATACCATGAAGTTTGTTTGTATAACCGAGAAGTTCTCAAAATTATGTTAGATGAAAATAAAAATATGTTTATATTTTAATGTTTAATCCAAACGTTATCATTTTAAAAATTATGGGGGAGTTGATTAATGAGCTAAAAACATTTGTTTGGAACATATCAGTTTAAAAGAGGGTATATGATGTTTATACATATTTATATAGAGTCAACCGATAATGATATAATTTTATCGAGTTCCTGTAAACTCTAAAAAGCTTTCGAACGCAATATTTGGTAACGATGTCTGCACTTGTTATTTGCATTCGTTATTTCATAAGAAAAAACTCTCATCTGTTTTCAGCGTGCTGAAAGCTCATTGCTATACTGAGACTAATAGCTGGCTGCTGCATGATGCCTAACGCTTACTGGTCCCAAATACAATTGTTTTAAGATTTTTGACAGATTCAAACATTTCTTAAGGGGTAGGCAAAGCCTGTAACCGAATTAATCTGAATCGGCTAAACAAATGTTTGTAAATTTTTGACTTTGTACTCGGTTGTTTTTCAAAAATGAGACCGTCACTTGAACGTTTTAAGTATGTCAACAAATATCCATACCTTACTTCATCTTCGCCATGATGCATGGACTGGAGATTTTCTTCCACAATTTAACAAAAAAACTTAAGGACAACAATTTTCTTTTTATTGGTTTCATTTTATTTTTTACTATCTTAGCCAGAAGTGCTACAAAATATATAACAATAGCCTGGTAACATTTATCTTCAAACTCAGCGAAAATATTTCTATTGTTGCTTAAAGTTCAAGTCTTGCATATTTAAATGCAATCTACGCTGAGTACTAAACCCGCTCCCATATTGAAGAACTTACATTAAAAATCATCTTGTGTGAATTTGCCAAAAGTACGAAAATTTAAAAAAAACAATATAACAATAACTATCTGAATATCTTTCATCATGTCATCGATGTCTTGTATTAATCTGGATTTAAGCTCCGTGTTAAATTTTCTTAGATACGTTAATATATCTATAGCTAGCTGTTCCTCGGCTTCGTCCCTTTTCTTTGGCTCAAGGTTAGCCAGAAGGTCTCTCCGCTGCAGCAATTCCAAAAAGGCCTCATCATTAATGCCGTCCTCCGCCACTTGGCAACTAGTCTGTTCCTTTTCCTGATTAAACAACTGCTTAACTGGCACATCATTCTCCTTCTTCGGTTCTACAGAAAGTAACATAGTTTCCATCGAATCGCTGTCGTCTTCCTGATTAGTAAACTTATCAAGTGAAGACTCCATGTCCTCGGGTGTAGCCCATTTCAGCATTTTACTATTGTTCTTTTCCTTCTCCGGTGCTACAGAAAGTTCCATAGCTTCCATAGATTAGCTGTCGGCTTTCTAGTTTGTAAACTTATATAAAATTAATTAAATATAACTTTTTCGTACTATTTTATTACTTACCGTCAATTCAAGCGCATAAAAGTCGGATTTAATTTTGAACGATTGGAAGGCCTCAGCCAAGGCTTCTGCCATTTCCTTCGGCTCAATGGTAGCTTCATCAAAAATGACGTCCTCCGCCACTTGGCAACTAGTTTGTTCCTCTTTCTGCTCACTGCTACTGTTGTTCAATTCCTCTGTGGCCTCAATATGCTCACCATTTGCTGTGGTCGCATCATCAGTAATATTGTTTTTTGGATTTGCAGAGCCATCCAGTGTGGACGCATCTTGGCCAGTTATCATTTCGGATGACATGACTTTAGACGATTAACGATGTTTCTTGAATATATATAGAAAATATACAAAACTTTTCAGAATATTTTATTACCAACCGCTCTGGTTTGAGCTATTTTTGTGTGTGAAAATAAAAATTATGTTTAACTTATTGACAACTTTTCCGGCTTGCTTTGATTTAAATTAATCATATTTAACGTTGCCATGGCAACATGTAGCAGCCAGCTTTTAGTCTCAGTGTAGCAATGAGCTTACAGCAGGCTGAATAAAGATGAGCTTATTTCCTTATGCAGTAACGAATGCAAATAACGAATACAATCATCATATGCAAATTTTTGCGTTCAGTAGAATTTTTGAATTCGCAAGAATCATAATCGGTTGACTATATATATACATATATGCATCATAAAGCCTCCTTGGAACTGATCTGTTCCAAAAAATGTTTTCAACTCATAAACCCTATAAACCCCATGCTACCCCAAAGTTTTGAAAACGATTACGATTCAAGATACAAGATTGTCCAGCTTCTTGCATACACTTATGATATCGATATCATCGGGCGTGGTAAGCGAGATGTTACAACGAAAGTGGGTCTAGCGGTTAACGAGGGCAAGACGAAGTATTTGCTGTCTACGAATAGGAACGCTCGGCGTCTGGGCTCCCATGTTGTAGCGGATCGCTTAATTTTTGAAGTGGTCAAGGAATTGGCACCGCCGTGAACGCCGAAAATTACATCAGCCTGGAGATAAAGCGGAGAATTACATTTGCCAATAGGTGTTACTATGGTCTAAGTTAGCAGAAGTGCAGCAGAGACCTCTCTCGAAGGACAAAAGTAACACTCTTCAAGACGCTCATCTTGCCCGTGCTCTTATACGGCGCAGAGGCATGGTTGTGCCACGTACAGATGCAGCTGCTCTTGGGGTGTTTAAGAGGAAAATTCTACGCAAAATCTGCGGTCCCGTACGTTTTGAGGACGGTTATCGTATACGGATGAACCACGAGCTGTACGAGCTCTACGACGACATGAATGTTGTCCAGCGCATCACAATACAACGTCTGCGCTGGCTCGGCCATGTCATACGTATGGATAATGATGCTCCAGCGAAAAAGGTATTTGAAGCGAAAGCCGATGAAGGAAGACGGAGGGGACGACTACGACTCCGATGGAGAGATCAAGTGGAGGAGAACCTATACTCCCTTGGTGTTTCTAATTGGAGAAGGCGCGTGCAAAGCAGAGGCGCTGGCAAGAGCTGCTGAGGTCGGCCGTAACCCGAGAGCGGGTTGTAATGGCCATACGATGATGATGATGATTAAGGCAGAAGTATCCAATACAAATTGCACATACTAAGCCGCTGGAAAGCTTTCTTTTACTCTTAATTTTTGTTAACAATTTTAAAGTTTTTCGCCCATAGTGCACGGGGAATGTCGACCCGACCCGCAGCAACAACATAGTGTCAAAGTGCAATGGAGAGATAGCCAAAAGGTGGCTTATAATATATACATATGTATATATGTACATGCATATACTTATGTAAGTTAACGTGTATATATATATGTATGTGTGTATTGGCCAAATGTGTGTAGGTGCTTGTGACCGTCATTTAATTTCACGCTTGCCGACGCTTTGGCCCCATTGAAGCTGCTGTTGTTGTTGCTGCCGTTATTGTTGTTATTGTTGTTGTTGTTGTTAACAATGTTGTTGGCAGCAAATATTTTGCAACACTTTAATTCAGTTAAAGCTTAGTTTAGCGCTAATGTTTTTAATTCAATTATTGTCAGAGCAGGGCTCACACTCTCTCTTCGCTATCTCTCTCCCCGCTCTTAGTGTTGCCAACAAATTTGCATTTAAGCGGAAAGTGGCAAGTGTTATTTTCATATTCGTTTAACTTGTCGCATGCAGCAGCGGAACCGGAAGTGGAGCTGCAAAATGGCAGCACAAAAAGCTAAGCAGCAGTAAAAAGCAAAAATCCAGCAGCAGCGACATTAATGGCAGCCCTGCCAGGACATGAACAACAACATGCTAATAAGTGGCATGTGTGTGTGTGAGTAAGCACAGCTGCCTGCAAGGATCATGCTATAAAACATATCGGTTAAGTGGGGAAAAGTGGAACATGAGGAAAACTGATAGGGTTATATAAAATGCTTAAGCAAAGTGCGTGGTTTTCTGTTTACTGAGCTTAGAAATATTTTATTAGCGAGCAAAACAAAAGGGTTTAAATAAATTAAAAACATACAAAAAATAATGTGACTGAATTTTAACATAGTTTTTTATGCATAAGAATCAAAATAAATTATATAATAAAAGCAGCCAAAAACTAACTTAAAGGTTAGGGTAGGCCGAAATAAGAATTAAAGCTACAGTAGCGGACAAAAATATCCGGACACCTGATTTGCGCTTGTAAAAGCGAACTTTGAAGAGTCGTGGGCGCCGCATAAAAGTTTCGATCGACTTGAAATTTTTTAGTTGTAATCGTGTGTTATTTAGCTTTTAATAATTGATAAGTTTTATGATCTCAAAGCTGTCTGGGAAGTGAAAAAATTAATAGTAAAAAATGTCTCAAATGACTGATTTGCATAAAGGAGCCTTACTGGCTCTGCGGTCAGAAAAGTTGAGCTTCCGTACTATAAGTGCTAAAGTTGGATTCAGCAAATCTTCGATAGGTCAATTTCTTAACAATTATGATGAATCCGACAGCCTTAAGAGAAAACCTGGCGCAGGGAGGAAAAGGAAGGCGTCCGACAAGGAAAATTGGATATTGAAGCGTTTTAGTATCGAAAATCGGTTCAAAACCGCTGAAGACATAAGGACCGAATTTGTCCAGTCTGGAGGAGTCAACATTAGAACAAGGACTGTGCGAAGACGCCTCGTGAAGGAAGGACTTAATGCTTGCCGGCCAGCAAAAAAAATCGGTCTTAACCTTAAAAATGCGTCGAAAAAGGCTATAATGGTCTAAAATCCACGAGTCTTAGACCTTAAATGAATGGAGAAACGTTATATTTTCTGTTGAATCTAAAATAAACCTTTTTGGTTCAGATGGGATGACGTACGTACGCCGTAAAGTTGGAGAGCGGCTTAAAAACGAGTGCCTAAGACGAACTGTAAGGCAAGGGGGATCCCGTATTGTCTGGGGATGTTTTTCCTACTATGGAGTTGGTGATCTGGCCCTCATTGATGGGTATCAACGAATTCTGGATAAACATTTTATACCATCAATTGAGGAGCACCTTTCGTATTCCGATGATTTCATTTTTCAGGACGATTCTGCTCCTTGCCATCGTGCAAAATCGGTAAGTCATATTTTTTTTTACATGCTGTAACTAAATTACTAAATTTTATTACTAAGTATTCACATTTGCAGGATTTTCTCTTTTTTTTTTTAGGTAATTAGTTATTTGAAGAAGGTGGGCATACCAACGTTGGACTGGCCAGTCAATAGTCCGGATTAAAATCTCGATTGAGAATCCTCTGGCATATTTTAAAGATTAATATAACGAAGGGGAAACCCAAAACATTAAAGAGCTGGATTTCATTGTGCAAAATGTGTGGTACAAGGACTTTACCATTGAAACAATCCAAAATTTGGTTGATTCAATGCCAACGCGCATAAAATCGGTCATAAAAAATAATGGAGGACCAAAAAAATATTAAAAGTTATAATTTAAGTGTATTAAATATCGTACTAAATAAAAATAATTTACTTATAATTTTAACTCACTTAAAAAAAAAATTAAAAGTCTATTTGGCTACCCTAAGCTGATCAGTCATTTTTGACTCAGTTCACTATTTAGTTTATCTTTTTTTACAGAAAGCTTTAAGAGAAAAAACCTCTCGGTTCATAAAAGTAAAACAAATAACATATAAAATAAAAAAATTTCAAACCGATATAAGCTAATTTACCACGCTAACGCCGATTCAAAGTTCACGCATGCAGCCGAAACTAAGTGTCCGAATATTTCTTTCCGGTACTGTACCTTGTAATTTGGTAACCTTTGCCAGTTAGCACATATTATAAAAATTAAATAACATTTATCAAGGAATAAATTTTAAATAAATCCTAGTCATGCTGCATGTTTAACATTATCCTTAGCCAGGTACTTAATATATGTTATGTAGCTTACCGACGACCAACCAAACGCGTGACTTTTTTTCTGTAAGTGTGTGCTTAAAGGATATATTTTACATGCTAAAGTATTAATACACACAATTTTTGAAATATCATGGCAGCTCAAGAAGTTGAAAAGGATCAAAATGGATGACTATAAAGAAACAAATGAAGTGAATGATACGACAAAAAAAGACTAAAAATAGATTTTTAAACAGAAAAATGGACAAAAAGTAAAAAAGGTTTCACTTAGTGACATTTTATTTATTGAGGATTAAAATTATTTAATATTATTAGCTACATATAATATCGCAACAAAACAGTATTGAACAATAGGAGAAGCGTTATAAATTTTACGGATTTTGCAAAAAAGCATTTAAATCTTATTATAACACAATAGAAAATTTCAGCTTGCTTATTGTCTGATGCCAAATTGTAAATCAAATAAGGGGAAAAAAATTAATTAATTGTATTTGATCATAAAATAATTAAATAATCGATAAGAAAAGAACAAAAAATTACACTACTTTACATGAAAAGTGAACCTTCGTAAAAATGTTTTTTAGGGTAATTTTACGTCGAGAGACAAGAAAATGTCAGCATTTTTTCCTTAACCACCGTTTTCGAGACAACATGATAATCTAAAGGTACAAGGTTCGGGCTATATGCTGGATGTTAATGTTACATGAATTTTGCACCTCCAAATCCGATGTGCAGGCTGCCGGAGCAGGCGGATTTCTCGAAACAAGATTACCCCTTGGAGACTTTCTAATCATTACCTTTTGATCCATGTTTAAATTAACTCTTATTCAGGTTGGTAGTTTTTCCGCGATAGTTATAAGCACAATGCGGAAGATTAGTAGGAACTACCATCCTCTGACGACTAAGCACATGTTGGCAGTAAACTTCCGGGAAGTCTGTGGACGCTATCGTTGGCTCGCGAGGAGTTCCTCCGCTACCGTGCCTTCAACACGAGTCTGCCAACTCCTGTGGGGGCTTGCAATGCATTAAAGCATAGGTGGTTAGCATGATTGGTTATTGAATGGCGCCAAATCATTCGCCATGACGCTAGGAGAATCTTAGACACTCAGGACTTATAAGGAGTTCGGTGCCACCCAAAAACCTTTCTGAGACTCTCCCCTTCTAGCCGCTGAACGCTGTCCGGGACTGCTTATTGATTATTCGCAGCTAACCTTCATATCTGAAGGCCTTTCACTATCCGCAACCTGTGACCCGTCCGGTTGCCTAAAGCTCGGCATAAGCGATGTGCCCCTAATATCGCGATGAGGACTATATACGAGTATAGGTCTTATATATATGCCTCAATTCAATGTAAACTGTTGTATCCTGTCATAAATTGCTTAGTACATGTGACGTAATAAAACTACAGTCTGATCTAAAGATAGCGCTTCTTCACATTCTGCCACCGAACAACAAAAAATTTGTTATTAAAAAAAAACCGGATTAAAGCTTAGTAAACCACTAGCGAAAGAATAAACATATCCAAATATACATTTTGACGTCCTTACTTGTATCCTCTAGAAACTTTACTCAATGTTTATAACACTGCTCCATCCTTCAACTACAGACATATTGGTACATTCAATTTCAGCTTACCAAATATGAAGTATTTTATGTCCAACTTTCAGAGATTCTCTCTGACATTAATGCAACAATCCACAAAGCATGTTGCGTTTTTTTTTCTCAATGTCTATCAAAGCGCAACTAAGCCAAATGGCCGCAAATGGACTGGGCTTATTTTTTTGTGTCCTGGAGGCGCCACATAAGCTGTACAAAACTGAAAGAGCAACTCTTAACAAATGGAATGTCAACTTTTAAGCTCTGGCTTGTGGAATGGTGGAATGGTTATGTGTGGGTGTCCTCCAAAGCGGATAAACGAATGGCCGGAGAAACTTTGGTACGCTAAGCGTCAACGGACACACCTGCAGCTTTGTACAGAGATTGAGAGAGTGCAACATTTAGACAGGTGGCCGCAATCCAGTTGCAGGTGGCACGATAAGTCTTAGTTGGAGTGCGCGTACCCATGTTGCAACAAGCAGCACTTGGAGCAGAAAAAAAAAACCATGTCAAGTGGTGCAACGTAAATTGCGAAACACGGCTAAAGAGCTGTCATTCCTATCAACATCATCCGGATGCTCAACGCCTTTAAAGCGACTTTTTTTTGCGCTCTCTATGAGCTGGGGATTGAGGTAAGTAGGTAATAAGCTAATGTAAATGAAGCTTGTCCGAGCAAGCTCTGGGTGAGCAGCGGACTCCGGTATAGTTGTCAGGTTTTGACTACCTAATTGCTCTTTGAACTGGGTTCCTCAAACAGGATACGGGATATAAATTTATATTGTTAAGGCAAGGATATGAGGTAATTTTTTGCTTTTAAATCTGTAAGCTGAGTAAGAAAAAGTGAGTACTAGGGAGCAGGTGAAGATATCGTTCTATCATTGACATAAAATATGGAAATTTTTCCAAAATTTTCTTAGTTTAATGCCATTCTCTACAGCGTCCTTTTGCGTGTTTTGCCTGAACTGGCTGTATTATTTATAGAATACGTTTTATTTAGCCTAATAATTTGTTCGTAAATGGTTTATCTAAGCATTTTGCAAAATCTTATTTGATATTCCACCGGAAACCAGCATTCTATTTCGTGACTATTGCATTTCGGACAAGTTGAACGAATTCAGGTTTTTCCTCGATTATAAGAAACCAAAGGGCAAGAAAATTGGTTATATAATCCTTAAAAATAAATAAAAACAACTTTTAAAGTTGTCAAACATTGTTTATACCTTACGGGAATCAAAGGAATTGCAATTAATCGCATTGTCAAAATACTTTTGAACACCTAAAAAATCATCATCCCACATTAAAAATAAAATATTAAAAAATGGAAATCGTTATTAGGTAATTTTTTTGCTCACTCAAAGCCCATTACATATATTCTAACCCCATTTGTGCGGCTTCTTTGCGTTACATGGTTTAAATTGTTTTCGTCCTTAAAAGGGTATAGTCTGCTCATCTACGTAGTTATGTTGCTCTGGAGGAATCATGAGACAATTTTTGCGGAAACCTTCTAAAATGGGCCTAATCTTACGCAACTTATCATATTTAGAGTCATCCAACGCATTCTCATTTCTGGATATTTAACTATGTCCATTAAAAGTAAAATACCTAAATATTGTTCCATTTCTTTTGGATTTACATTAACTGAGTTTCCAAATTCTCAAACTTAATATAGATTTGTTTCCTCATCTTTCGCTCTCTGAGCTCATGATCACAGAAACAACACTTGCGTATATTTCTTGTTGGCCCACTGATTTTCGATGTACGCAAATACTGTGTTAATGCACGACTGTATACATCGTCATCGTATGACCATTACAACCCGCTCTCGGGTTACGGCCCACCTCAGCAGCTCTCGCCAAGCGTCTCTGCTTTGCGCGCGCCTTCTCCAATTAGAAATACCAAGGGAGGATAGGTTCTCCTCCACTTGATCTCTCCATCGGAGTCGTGGCCGTCCCCTCTGTCTTCCTTCGTCTGCTTTCGCTTCGAATACCTTTTTCGCTGGAGCATCATTATCCATACGTACGACATGGCCGAGCCAGCGTAGACGTTGTATTGTGATGCGCTGGACAACATCCATGTCGTCGTAGAGCTCGTACAGCTCGTGGTTCATCCGTATACGATAACCGTTCTCAAAACGTACGGGAACGCAGATTTTGCGTAGAATTTTCCTCTTAAACACCCCAAGAGCAGCTGCATCTGTCCGTGAAACAACCATGCTTCTGCGACATATAAGAGCACGGGCATGATGAGCGTCTTGAAGAGTGTTTCTTTTGTCGTTCGAGAGAGGTCTCTGCTGCACTTCTGCTAACTTAGACCATAGTAACACCTATTGGCAAATGTAATTCTCCGCTTTATCTCCAGGCTGATGTAATTTTCGGCGTTCACGGCGGTGCCAATTCCTTGACCACTTCAAAAATTAAGCGATCCGCTACAACATGGGAGCCCAGACGCCGAGCGTTCCTGTTCGTAGACAGCAAATACTTCGTCTTGCCCTCGTTAACCGCTAGACCCACTTTCGTTGTAAAATCTCGCTTACCACGCCCGATGAAATCGATATCGATATATATAAGTGTATGCAAGAAGCTGGACAATCTTGTATCTTGAATCGTAATCGTTTTAAAAACTTTGGGGGAGCAGGTTTATGAGTTGAAAACATTTTTTGGAACAGATCAGTTCCAAGGAGGCTTTATGATGCATATGTATATGTATATATAGTCAACCGATTATGATTCTTGCGAATTCAAAAATTCTACTGAACGCAAAAATTTGCATATGATGACTGTATTCGTTATATGCATTCGTTACTGCATAAGGAAATAATCTCATCTTTATTCAGCCTGCTGAAAGCTCATTGCTACACTGAGACTAAAAGCTGGCTGCTACATGTTGCCATGGCAACGTTAACTGGTCACAAATATGATTATTTTAAATCAAAGCAAGCCGGAAAAGTTGTCAACCAACTAAAAATTATTTTTATTTTCACACACAAATATAGCTCAAACCAGAGCGGTAGGTAATAAAATATTCTGAAAAGTTTTGTATATTTTGTATATATTCAAGAAACATCGTTAATCGTATAAAGTCATGTCATCCGAAATGATAACTGGCCAGGATGTGGCCACACTGGATAGCTCTGCAAATTAAAATAACAATATTACTGATGATGCGACCACGGCAAATGGTGAGCAGGTAGTAAAATGCAGAAACTAGCTACACCCGAAGAGATGGAGTCTTCAATTGATAAGGATACTAACCAGGAAGCCGACAGCGAATCTACAAAAGCCATGGAACTTTCACCGGGACCGGAGGAAAAAATGAACCGTAGTATCTCGCTTACAACGCCTGATGATATCGATATCATCCGCGTATGCAAGAAGCTGGACACTCTTGTAAAAAATAGTGCCATTGCGATGTACACCGGCCTTCCGCAGTACCCCTTCCATCACGAAATTAAAGAGGTCGCATGATAGAGGATCGCCTTGTCTGAAACCTCGAATAGTATTGAAAGGTTCGGAGAGGTCTGTTCCTACCTTAACAGAGCTGATCGTGCCGCTCAATGTCATTCTGCAAAGACGAATCAGCTTTGCAGGAATACCGAACTCAGACATGGTGATGTATAGGCGATCCCTTAACGGGCTATTTATCGCAGCTTTGTAATCGATAAAAAGATGATGAGTATCGATCTGTTTTTCGTGGGTTTTTTCCAGGATTTGGCGTAGCGTGAAGATCTGGTCTGTGGTGGACTTACCAGGTCTGAAACCGCACTGATAGGTTCCGATCAGTGTGTTGGCATATGGCTTCAGTCTTTCACACAGTACGCTCGACAGGATCTTGTATGATATGGCAATAAGACTGATTCCGCGGTAGTTGGCGCATATCGTCCGGTCACCCTTCTTCAATATTGGACAAAGGACACTGAGCTTCCAATCGTCGGGCATGCTTTCCGCTAGCCATATTTTGCATAGGAGCTGATGCTGATGATGATGATTGTATGCATATAACATATTAATTTTACGTTGTATTAATACTATGTACATTCAATTTACATATTTCTTGTTTTATTTCGCTTTTTTATAAAGTATTCAAGCAGTAAAAAAATTACCAATGCTTTGGTGTATTGTTAAGTTAATAATTTTATCATCTAAAAGTCCCATTCACCTCAACAAAAACAAAAATATGACACTTAAACTCTAAAAAATCGGGCTAAATAATAATGCACAATTAAAGTCAAGAGATCCAAGTTTCGTTTTTGTTTTAATGCACCAAAAAATTCGCAGTAGCTTAGAAGATATACGCATTCAAACTAGAATGTTGTACAAAAACAACAAGTGCATGAAATGGTTAATATACCCTTTGTACCATACGGTACAGAGTATAAATATAACTAACTTAATCTCTGTTAAAAGCTAAATGATATTGCACTTAAACTGCACTTAACACTGAATTGTTAATGCTTAGAGCTCTTTCTGCCTTCATGTAACATAGGCTTAACATAACCTGTACGCTGACCATACTCATTAACAGTAAAACCAAAGCTCTGTTAAAAGCTTAATGATATTGCATACAAACACTGTAAGCCTTTTGCAGCACTAAAATGTTAATGCTAAGAGCTCTCTTTGCCTCAAAGGCTTAACATAAAATGTGCACTGAACATAGTCACTAACACTAAGACGTAAGCTCTGTTAAAAGCTAAATGATATTGCATTCAAACTCTCTCTTTGACTTCTGCAGCATTAAAATGTTAATGCTAAGAGCTCTTTCTGCCTACATGTAACATAGGCTTAACATAAAATATGCGCTTAAACAGAATTATAAAACAAAAAGCACTTCTACGTTTTACTTTAACCACTTTTTTTTTTCCTTTTATTACTCCTCTAGGGAGCTTAGGGCTTCAACAAGAACCTTCCACCGGACTCTGTTTGGCGCAGTTTGCTTTGCTGTGTCCCAGCTGATGTTGCGTTGGGATAACTCGTTGAGTGTTGTACGACGCCAGGTTGCCTTTCGCCTTCCCACTCGTCTGCTTCCTTGTGGGTTATATTCTAAGGCCATCCTGACGATGCTGCTGCGGTCCTTTCTCAGTGCAAGGCCAATCCAACGCCACTTGCTTGTCCTTATCTAGTTACAGATAGGAACTGCACTGATGTAGTGCCATAGTTCCGAGCTTGATATTCTGTTGGGCCAGAATATCCCGCATATAATCCTTAGGCACTTGCTGACGAATGACTGCAGTTTCGACATCATTCTCTGCGGAGCCATCCACGTTTCGCTGCCGTACAACAAGATGGACGCTCGCATTGAAGATCCTCATCTTTGTTCTTCTGTTTATTTGCTGGTTTCTCCATATGCGGAATAAACGTTCAAACGCTGATCACGCTTTGCTTAGACGATTCTCTATATCCTCAACCACCCCACCACTGGTGGAAATTGTGTTGCCAATGTATGAGAAACTAGATGGTTATGCTACCTTGGCTGGTGTGGTTGAGGCGCATCGCTTTGGTCTTGGTTGCATTTATAGAGAGTCCAACTTTGCTGGCCAGGATCTCGAGATCATTCACTTTGGCTTGGATATCGCTTAGCTTATGAGAGATGAGACAAATGTCGTCCGCGTAATCTAGTTCTTCCAAATGACGGGTGAGACTCCACATAATCCCACGCCTAGACCTGCATACATCTCTCATAACCTCGTCAACTAATATGTTGAATAGCAGTGGTGATAAGGGGCATCCTTGCCTAATACCGGTGTTTATTTGGAAAGGTGTACTGATTTTCCCGTTGTGTAGTACTGCCAAGTCCGCATCATCGTACATCGCTTTGACTCTCGATACGATGTTGACTGGCACTCCTTTCCTCGCTAACGCCAGCCATATCGCTGCTCTGTCTACTGAATCGAAGGCCTTCTTGAAGTCGATGAACAGGAGGTACAGTGGTGTGCGCCACTTCACAGCTTGCTCGGTTATTATGCGTAGTGTATTAGCCTGGTCTACGCAACTCCTGTGTGGTCTGAAGCCTGCCTGCTCATCGCGAATTGTTGGCTCTATTCTTTCTTGAAGGCGCTCGTTCAGTAAAGTTGCTAGTATTTTATAGCTAGTGTTTAACAGCGTTATTCCTCGCCAGTTGTTGCAGTCAGTAAGGTCCCCTTTCTTTGGTAGCTTGACGATTATTCCCGCTTGCCATGATGAGGGCACACACTCATCCTCCCATATGCGAGCGAAATGTGGGTGCAATGCGTTTCCAACTGTAGCTATTCGGCAGGTATGCCGTATATGCCAGCTGCTTTGTTGCGTCTTAGTTTCCTAATTGCGTTAGCAATTTCTCTCACTGTCGGGGGTGTGGGTGATATCCTAAGGTTGTTGGTGGGTGTGACGTCTCTGTAGTCTTCATGGTTTCTTACTGCATGGTTCATTACTGCATATTTCCATGAAGTGTTGTCGCCATCTTTGGATTTGTGCATACTCATTCGTTAGGAGGTTATCATTTGAATCTCTGATCGGTTGGGCTTGCCTTCGGTAGCTTCCAGTTAGCTGATTTATTATCTGGTATAGCGAGCGCATGTTATTTTTGCCGGCTGCGCTTTCTGCGTTTGCTGCAAGGCCATCCAGTAAATCTTTAACCACTAAACACTAAAAATCATATCGGATTGGGAAATGGACCTTCAGGTCTGCAACAATTTGCATTGTAATAAAATTTGTTGTAAAAAATTTGCAGTATGCAATCATAAATTGTGAGACTTTAAAAAAATTACGTATACGCAATGTTGCTTTGAATGGACTTAAGAGGTAAGCTAAGATCAATGAATCATAAAAGTCTCAGCCGAGTACAAGCTTTTATCGGCTTTATTTTGAAAAGTGAAAAATAAGCTATGCTAAAAAAAATGCATCTATATTGGGACAAGACAAGAGCAACTTGCTTTCAGCCACTTTTTAGCTCTACTATGCAGCAGCTTTAAAGCTGTCCTGTTTACTGGAAGATTGTGCAGCAACATATTGCCAGTTTTCCAGCGTTTGTCACATAAATGTTGCATATAATGGGTAAGCAAAAATGTATTGTAGTGATGAAGAGAGACACGGTCGGTGGGTGCTCTGAAATCGATGGGGGGAACTACACACAATTTGCGCACATTTCATTATTTCCATTTTCAAAGACATGCGAACTAAAAAAAAAAAAAAAAAAATGTTGCATGTTCGCCTTGTGCCAATATTGACGTAAATGTAATCAAAACTACACTCACACATTTTGTCGAGCTACGGATGCGACATGCAAACATGGCGGCAGAGTGTGTGTGCTCTATATGGCATCCTGATATACTACTATAGACTTCCGCTCACTAGGATACACAGCAGGATGCATGGTCTATAACAAACACACTCACCGACGACTACTCGACTCTATTTGCTGAACGCATATTTTGTTGGTCGATTTGCTCAGCTGGTTGGTTGGCCAGCCAGCGCCCCATGTTGGGCGCCAGTTGACAAATTTTCACAGCATATTACGAAAAATTATAAATGCTATTAGATGGCTTTTGAGTGACCAACATGTGGCCCATAATTAGTTTAGTTTGAAGTGCACACAGTTGGTTGCCGACTTTACTTTAGTCCTGACTCCTGAGTAAAAATTAATGCCACTACAAGTGCAGCTTGCTGCAGTTTGGCCAACACTAGAGCCAAGTAATGTTTATTTAATTACCCTAATGACTTTGTAAGCAACTGACAAGGTTGCCAGACTGTAATTAAATTTTGGCAACAATGTCGCCACTTCAAAATGAACTCTTGGCCTTATCGTTATACAGTCTGGTCACATATAAGACTCACTCAACTTTGGTTTAAAACTCATTACAGCCTCAACTCAGTAGCAGTAGCAGCTTCAAGTCCAAGGACAACATTAAGTTGGCCTAAAAGTTCTCTCCCATGTCTAATTTAATTTCCTAGGCGCAATCAGCAGCTTCAAGTCTTGACATTTAGCAAAGCATCCTTGGGGCCGTTTGAAGTGTTATGCAAGGAAATTAGATTGCAGGCATTATCCGGGCTGAAGAACTACCAAAAAACTTAGTCAATATTAAGGCTAGACCAAGCCTATAAGTTTTGTTTCAATTTCCGTTTGACATAAATTTTATAATTATGTCTAGCCTCAAAAAAAAAAATAAGAAAAAAAATAACCAGTGTCATACACAAATGTAAGAAAATTCGCAGACCAGACAGACGGTGTCGTCTGTGCATCAAGCGTATCAGGGACGACGCAGTCAACAATGGTAACGTTGGCAATGGACTCCCTGGGAGGGATGTCTGAGCAACTCGTGTGCTTAGGGGCAACATTTGATACGACGCCGCTTTTGAATGTTGTCAACAAATTGCCAAGCTACTTAAAGAAATTCCAATGCACACATGTTTAAGTTAAATCTGGGGATTCTTTTGGTTAAAAGTTGTCCAATTATAATCCTGGCATTTTTTAATAAATATGTTTAAGCAACTTTTTATTTTTTAAACATTAACTTAGGGACAAATAAAACATTCTTCTTTAAGTCCTTCAACCACGGGTGGGGCATAGAGCGGCGACAAATTTCCTCCATCCCGATCAGCGGCCAGATACTTCAGCTGTGGCCACGTATTACGCTGTGTTGCTGCTTCGGCCAATACTGTTGATTTCCAAGTAGTTCTTGGTCTACCAACTCGCCGTGTATCTTGAGGATTCCATTCGAAGGACTGCTTCACGATGCCGTCGTTTGGTCTCCTCAACGTGCCAGCACCACTACCGCTGTCTAACTTCGACATTCAAAAGCTTTTGAATCGTTATGCGCCACAAATCTATTCAATTCGATATAATTTGCGGCCATCCGATCTTAAGAATGTATCGAAGGCAGCGGTTTACAAATGCCTGTAATCGTCTCGTGATGGAGGTAGAGACTTTCCTGGTTTCACAGGCATGCAGCAGTATAGATTTGACATTGGATTCGAAGAGTTTTAGCTTGGTGCGTAGAGAAATTCGACAAGAGTTCCATACTGAAGACAACATTCCGAAGGCGCTGCGGGCTTTATTTATTCTGCTGTTAACATCCAGATCCGTTCCTCCGTCTGACAATACAAAACTTCCTAGATAGTTAAACTGTTTAAAATCCCCAATGGGCGTCTGTATCAGAATAATGGGCTAATGTGCTCTGCGGCCAGTGTGCATTATGTATTTTGGTTTTGTTGCAATTGATCCTAAGACCAGCCATCTCTCCATTCACTTGCAGTGATTAACACATCTCGTTCATGCCTCTGTTAATACTTGCCAGGAATCAGATATCGTCAGCATAATCCAAGTGGCTTAGCCTCTCATAAGGTCTCCATTGGATACCATGTTTCTCAGTTGTACCTACGGTGGCAGTCAGTACATCGTCTATCGCCAGTAAAAACAGGATTGGCGACAGAATTCCCCTTGCCTTACTCCCTGTCGCACTTCGAAAGAGTCAGAAAGCTGTCCATTATATAGAACGAAGCTTGCGGTATGATAGGACTCCTTTATAGCAGCAACAATCTTCGGGAGAATCCCACTCCTATCTGAGGATTTCCAGATCCATTCGCGGCTAACTCGGTCAAAGGCCTTCTCAAAGTCTACGAACATAAGGTAGAGCGATGACGTAAACTCAGTTGACTGTTCGAGTATTACACGCAGGGTGTTGATGTGATCGGCACAGGACCCACCACTACGAAAGCCCGCTTGGTGCCTCTTGAGCGTACTCTCAATCCTGTCCTTTGTCCGTTCGAGAATGATAGTTGCCTTCTTCGTGAAAAAAGACAAAATGGTAATACCGCGCCAATTATTGCAGTTCTTAGGGTTTCACATTTTGGGTATCTTAACAATAACTGCATCCTAAATAGAACATTAAGAGCTAGCAATGTTTTCATAAGCAAATTAAATTTAAAAACATTTTTAGATAATTTGTGCAGCAGATTCATCTCGACTATATCAATAATGGACTTTACGAGAGTGCTACAATGCACTGTTGGCCCAGAATCTCTTATTTTGGCCAAAGATCGGACATTACCACAATTTTTTTTTTAGCGCGATGTAATTTTACACACATATATATATGGGACTGAACTATTTTTCCGGGAAGTTTAAGCCTCCTTAGTTCAAATTAAGCCAATGTTGTGAGGTGTCAAATTACTAGATAAGGGTAGGTTCTTTCAAGGGTTGTAAATGTATTTTTATTCCTCTTAGTACTCCTCCAGGGAGCTTAGGGTTTCTACAAAAACTTTCCACTGGACTATATTTGACGAAGTTTGCTTAGCATTGTCCCAGCTAATGTTGTGTTGTGATATTTAGGTGCGGATCTAAGATTTCTTCTTGTTCACTCAAAGCGTGTATAAATCCGAACTCGCAAAAAACTGTCAACCCATTTTTCGAAACTTGAAAAGGTATTCATATCAAAAAAAAATAAAACCCTTTCCCCGTACATCCGCCACTGGGCATATTAAATTTGTGCAAAAGTTTGTCTAAACGCCTGTATCTTAGATACTCTAAAAGCTGGTTTAACCAAACTTGTAATGGGACTTAAACTTCTTATATATAGCAGGCAGATCAAGTTTACGTTTCTGCGCCACACGCACTTTTTATTTCATTATAATTTTAAAAAACAACTTTAATTTGTATGTGTAATAATAGGAAAATCTTTTGTTTACGATTGTGGGTGTTTAAAGTCCTCAGTGACGTAAATGACGTATATAAGGTAACGTAATAATTCTTCGCATAGTTCTTGTGCCAAGAAACATCGTGAATCTTTGGATTTCTCGTTCGGCTTGATCTCGAGGTATTTGCAGTAGTCCAAATTAAAGATGGCCACATCCGACTCCGTCGACTCCTCCGAAACCTCCGACTCCTGCGACTCCTGCGACTCGTTCTTGCGCAAATTAATTAAGAGTAAGTTACTATCATAGTCGTAAGCTGCAACCGTTCCCGTATGAGCAACATTATCGAGGGTGACCAATTCGACAAAGTTGCCAATGTCGATGGTGCCTGGAGAGATATTCTTGCTTTCCATCGCTTAAAAATGTACTGAATGACAATATTTTTAGATGTGCACAGTGTTTGTGTTGGAATGATTTTCCTTAAACTTTATGATTGATATGAAATTTTTCTCTAAGCCGGCTATATTTTATTTTTGTAAAAATGTATGAGAAATTGAGTAGATCTACAAAAATTTATCCTCAATGTGGTCAGTAGCAGAAAAGAAATTGATAGGTATACAAAAATGTTTATTACATTATCGGTTAGCGATTGAGCCAAGTTCGTCTGCAAGAAAATCTACATTTTAGATAGCTAAAGGGGGGTCTCTAAGCAGTCTAATTGATGGGTTGCGTAAATATTGTTCGTAATTTGGTTATGGTTTCACGATTAGAGCTGTAAGCGGCACGATATTTATCTTTTTTTCTCTTAGCGCTCCTCTGGGGAGATTAGAGCTTCTACAAGAACTTTCCCCGGACTCTAATGTTGTGTAGGGACAACTCGTTCCATATCAGAGACATCCTGACAATGCTGCTTCGATTTTTCCTAAGAGCATGGACAGTGCCGTAGTTCCGTGTTTGATATCCAGTTGGGCCACAATATCCCGCATATAATTCCAAGGCACTTGTTGACAAATGATTGTAGTTTTGATATAATTCTCTGCGGGGTCAGCCACGTCCCGCTGCCGTACAACAGTTTAGATTTGACGGACTCATTGAAGATTCTCAGCTTTGTTCATCTGATTATTTGCTGGTTTCTCCATATGCGGAACAGGCGTTCAAACGCTGATCCCGCTTTGTTTAAACGATTCTCTATGCCCTCATCCATCCCACTGGTGGAAATTGTAGTACAGAGGTACGAGAAGCTATCGAAAAAGTCGATATTGTTCCAGTATATGGTGTTGCTGGCTTTGCTGGCTTGAATCTCGAGATCATTCGCTTTGGCTTAGATATCACTAAGTTTATGAGAGATTAGACATATGTCGTCCGTGTAGTCCAGGTTTTCCAAATGACCTGTGAGACTCCCCGTAATCCCACACCTAGACCTGCATACATCTCTCATAACCTCGTCAACTACTATATTAAATAGTAGTGGTGATAGGGGGAATCGAGCAGGATAAGGTACTGGAAAAAAAAATCTATTTATTTTGTTTTACAAAAAATAAAAGCTGCATATGCGTAGAATTTGTATACGAAAGAATTTTTTGATGCGATCGATATTCATAGAAAAAGCGCGTCTTGTACGCATGTAATCGCGCGCGTTTTAAACGCGATTTTCTCGGAACAAGGTTTTTCATCAGAATTTTAAGCACAGGCCTTGATCTATTGCTCCAAATACCTTCTTTTAAAGCATGTTTAAAAGGATATAATTTTGTGTATGTCATTAACTAACAATTTATATTAAAAATTTTTAAATTATTATTTTTAAGCAAGGGCAATGCAAAAAAAATTACAAAATGTTTGAGATTTTTTTTTTTTTGAACGTCCAAGACACATTCTAGTAGTAGAACTGAATTTCGGGAACGATGTTCTACGTGCAGAGGCAGACAAGAACCGCCATTTGTCTATTAAAATTTACTACCGAAATTCGGGGTCAGCGGCCTCAACTTTAAGAGCGTTACGTCCAATTTATGGTCGTCATAATTGTCGTGGCAGATCAAAAATTGAGCGTCTAATGGAAAAATTTGAATCCACAGGCACAGTACAAAATGTTCCCGTGCTAGTGAGACAAAAAAGTGACCGTAGTGTCGAGAATATTGCTGCATCAATTGAGGAAGACCCTAATCGGTCTCTCACACGTCGTTCTCAAGCGTTGGGCATCTCTGTGACGTCGTTGTGACGAATTTTGCGAACAGATCTTGGCCTACATCATTATAAGATCAAATTGACACAAGAACTGAAGCCGCTTGACCACCAGAAGCGTCGTATGTTTGTGAATTGGGCTGAGCAACAACTTGAAAATGATCCGAATTTTCATCGAAAAATCATCATCGTGCGATTTGACGCCATTAGACTATTTCCTGAGGGGTTACGTCACATCTATGGTCAATGCCAACAAGCCAGCGACAATTGATGAACTTCGTAGGAATATCGTGAAATTGACCCAGTATGGGCCGATTTATGCTTGAAATCCGTCGAAAATTGGGTTACGTGTCTGGACTTCTGCAAGCGTGCCCGTGGTGGCCATGCAAAAGAAATCGAGTTCTATATATAATGGCATCGAATGTACTTTGACAGGAATAAAGAATTTCATTGATATCCAAAGCCATTTTTGTTCTAGATAAAAAAACTTTTGTAGCGCTCTTATGAAAAAATCCTTTAAAATGCAAACAACGTAAACTAAGTCCGAAATTTTTTTTAGTTTTTATTCAAACTGATCGGTTCCAAAACATGTTTTTAACTCATACAACAGCTCCCTAGAAGAACTAACATACATGCTAGCATATAATTTTTAAAATAATTACGATTGGATTAGGCATAACAAAATATAAGTTTTATTTTATCTTTATGTATATGTGGTTCTGTGACCTCAGTTATACAAACAAACTTCATCGTATTTATGGATCACCCCGATCTGATTATATTAATGCATTTACTCGAAACAGCCCCGCCCTTCCAAGTGTTTTTACTCTCCACTCCCTTGAATTCCGCTTTCTGCATAAGTTTTGCAAAGAGCTTCAAGAACCTTGATTCTGCTTTCAAGGTCCTTATTATCTTCAGTAATGTCGGCCAACAGCTGCATTTCTTCACGTGTAGCTAGTTTCTCTTCTTTACAATTATCCACTTCTACATTAATATTTATATTCGGCTTCTTAGACTCCTTCAGAGTTGGGACTTGTTGGTCTTTTTCGATTTGCTCTTCAGCGGCGTCGAGTTTTGCTGCAGGATCCATTGTGTCCAAAACTACGCGCTCTACGTCCTGGGCAATAGTTTTAATGAATGATCGGAATAAAAAAATTTTGGTTTTATGGCTTAAATGCGCGATATTTTTTTCTAAAATTATTTAGTTTATATAATATTATATACGATTGTTGTATCAGGTGAAAATTTTTTAGGTTTGTGAAAATAAAAATAATTTCTTATTTGATTGACAATTTGTCGGCTTGCTTTGATTTGAATTTAGTTTTAAATTATAACTATTTAAGCCAGTTATCGTTGCCATGGAAACTTTGAGCATATTGGCATTCAATTCGGGTTTTCGATTGAATACGTTTAACTTGTAAAGGTAAAAAATGGTGTTCGACTCCGTTGCGCAAAGACTTGACAAGAGATTCAATCACCTTCAAAGCTTCCAAAAAGCTATTAGATTCTTTTTCAAACGCCAACAGATGGTCAAGGAAAATTTACAAAAAGAGAGGAGCAAATACCAAACCCATTCAGAAAAATTAATTGAAGAAGACCCTAATCCGTCTCTCAAACGTCGTTCTTAAGCGTTGGGCATCTTTGTGACGTCGTTGTGGCGAATTTTGCGAAAAGATCTTGACCTACATCCTTACTAGATCAAATTGATTCAAGAACTGAAGCCGCTTGACCACCGGAAGCGTCGTATGTTTGTGAATTGGGCTAAAAATGATCCGGATTTTCATCGAAAAATCATCACCGTGCGATTTGACGCCATAAGACTATTTCCTGAGGGGTTACGTCACGTCTATGGTCTATGCCAACAAACCCATTAGAATAAAAATAGCACTAAACAGTCAAAATAAGAATTTGGATATTTTTCCATCATGCCCAAATCATTCCCAAACTTCGCCATCTTTTTTGCCAAATTTAAAAGAACCTCCCCGTAATGATACACCAAAGAGTAGAAATATGATGATTTACAAAATATATGTATTTATATTTTACATACTTCACACTACAGTTGCAGTGTATAAAAAATAAATCTTAGAAAAAAAATCTATATATAGAATTTGAGCAAAACTCTTCTGCACAGGTATTAAATTTCCGAACTTACCTAACCTTGAAACTTTATGTTCAATTTCAATTGAATTTTTGTTAAAAAAAAACTCTCTGACTTTTAACATCGTTTTGTGGATGCAAAAATGAAAATTCCTAGAAATTTTGTGCACAGCACTTTTTAAATTTTGACATAAATTGTGATTTACGTAAATAATGTAATTCAGTGAATTATCGAGATTTCGAGCTGTATAATAACACTGTCCTACAGAATTGACAAAAATCAAAGAACTTTTCAAGTGACCTAGTGTACGTTGTAGGTCTTGACGAGTAGATCACGATAGCGTTTTTCAAAATTGTCTAACACCCCCAAAATCGGAAGTTATCGCTTAAAAACCGTTTTTCGGGTCTGCGATCACTCCCACTATCACAACGTCGCCATTTTTCAATAGATTTTCGATTGCTTTACAGTTTTGGAAAGAAGAAGATTCAAGCTTTAAGATGATATACACTTGTTTATACTTCATACAAAGCAACTACGAAATTTTTTAAAAGATATCTAAGATTTACACTTTTTTTATTCGATTTTCCCACTTTGAAGTCATTTTTATATAACATTTTGTTAAAACACCTTTACTTTTTTACATTTAATCTTAAAGAAATATTAATTCCGAGTAAGAAAAGTTATGGTTTATTAAAATCGGTCGATAAATGTTTAAGTTACGACGCTTATTGTAAACAAGAAAATTCAATTTTCATCGACAAAAAAGAAATGTTTTAGATGGATAATTCGTTTGTTCATGAAGATATCGTAACCAAATTTGGTATAATGCTTAAGAATAATAAAAAACTTACAAGTGCCAAATTTGGTCGCAATATTTTAAAAAACAAATGAAATACAACAAATTTTGTTAAAAAATCGATTTTTTGGAAGACAATTACTATGGGAGCTATATGATATAGTTAACCGATTTTGTTGAAATTTGGCACATTGCTTAAGTGCTCTAAAAATTTCAAAACGCCAAATTTGAACAAAATCGGTTAACTATATCATATAGCTCCCATAGTAATTGTCTTCCAAAAAATCGATTTTTTAACAAAATTTGTTGTATTTCATTTGTTTTTTAAAATATTGCGACCAAATTTGGCACTTGTAAGTTTTTTATTATTCTTAAGCATTATACCAAATTTGGTTACGATATCTTCATGAACAAACGAATTATCCATCTAAAACATTTCTTTTTTTGTCGATGAAAATTGAATTTTCTTGTTTACAATAAGCGTCGTAACTTAAACATTTATCGACCGATTTTAATAAACCATAACTTTTCTTACTCGGAATTAATATTTCTTTAAGATTAAATGTAAAAAAGTAAAGGTGTTTTAACAAAATGTTATATAAAAATGACTTCAAAGTGGGAAAACCGAATAAAAAAAGTGTAAATCTTAGATATCTTTTAAAAAATTTCGTAGTTGCTTTGTATGAAGTATAAACAAGTGTATATCATCTTAAAGCTTGAATCTTCTTCTTTCCAAAACTGTAAAGCAATCGAAAATCTATTGAAAAATGGCGACGTTGTGATAGTGGGAGTGATCGCAGACCCGAAAAACGGTTTTTAAGCGATAACTTCCGATTTTGGGGGTGTTAGACAATTTTGAAAAACGCTATCGTGATCTACTCGTCAAGACCTACAACGTACACTAGGTCACTTGAAAAGTTCTTTTCACTGTTGGACAGTGTAATCGGTCCAGCCCTTTTAAAGTCAATATAATTATTTTTTATATTTTGCGCCTAAATGTTATTTATTTATTTACTTTATTTACGTTTTAATTTCATTGCTGTCTGTCAAAATGTCATAATGTTAAAAGTTAATGCATTGTGATAGATTTTCAATTTGGCGATTGTAATTGGATTTATCGAATAGGTTTTTTACGAATAGCTGTCGATAGGCATATGTGATGATTTTTTACAGCACAAATAACTCATTTTCATATGCAAAGAAACGCACACACACACGCACGCACACACACACCCACACCAATACCAGCAATGCATAATGAAGCCTACGTGCGTGTGCACGCATACACTTAAAGCTTTTTCACAGTTCTTATTTATTTATTTATTTATTTAGTTGTGTTTATTTTGCTCTCGTTTCGTTCTCAATTTTTTTGTTTTGCTTTTGTTTTATTTTTACGCTTTCCTTTTTCCGCAAACGCACAGCAAAATTTTGCATAATTTTTTAATTTACTCGCAGCTACAGCTACCAGTGTATGTGTGTGTGTGTGTGTGTGAGTGTGGTATGTATGTGTGTGTGGGCGTGTGTATGTGTCTGTTTAAGTGTAAAGCCCAAAATAACATGTCAGAAAAGTTTTTCAACCAGAATCAATGATGAATGCTCCGGCAAAGGTTTAAAGCAGTCAAAAGCAGCAGGAAAGGGTGGGGAGCACTGGATCCAGCTTTAACTGGTTTTAAACTCTCTGGAATCTCAGAGAAGAATGTTGGAACTCTTTTTTTTTCTTGTGGCGAGCTACAGTAGCCAGCTTCAACTGGTTGTAGACTCTCAGGAGTCTCCGAGGAGAATTTTGCAATTCTACTTTTCATTCTTGTAAGGAAAGGGTGGGGTGCAACAGGAGCCAGCTTTAACTAGTTTTAGACTCGCAGGAGTTTTCGTCGAGAATATTGGAAATATTCTTTTTTTTGTGTGGGGAGCCACAAAAGCCAGCTTTAACTGGTTTTAAACTCTCAGGAGTCTCCGAGGAATTTTCGGGAGTTCTTATTTTTCTTCCTGTAAGAAACAACAGGAGCCAGCTTTAACTGATTTTATACTCTCAGGAGTCTCCGTGGAGAGTATTGGAAAGCTTCTTTTTTCTCTTTTCTTGGGAGCTACAGCAGCCAGCTTTAACTGGTTTTATACTCTCAAGAGTCTCTGTGGAGAATATTGGATTCTTCTTTATTTTCTTATGGGGAGCAACAAGAGCCAGCTTTAAATAGTTTAAGACTCTGAGGAGTCTCCTAGGAACATATAAGAAGACTTCTTCATTTTTTTGTGGACAGTAACAAGTTCCAGCTTTAACTCGTCTGAAAAACTCTCTGGAGTCTCTGAGGAGAATATTGGAATTCGTCTTTTTTTTTTTTGTGGGGAGCAACATGAGCCAGACTCTCAGGAGTCTCTGAGGAGAATATTGGAATTCGTATTTTTTTTCTTGTGGGGAGCAACTGAACTGGATTAAGACTCTCAGGAGTCTCTT
Source organism: Chymomyza amoena (assembly GCA_037043745.1). NCBI lineage: Eukaryota > Metazoa > Arthropoda > Insecta > Diptera > Drosophilidae > Chymomyza > Chymomyza amoena. Next base: position 37,283 of record JBAMAX010000379.1, read on the forward strand.
AGGAGAAAGTTGAAGTTCTTCTATTTTTCTTGTGCGTAGCAACTGCTGTTTGCCCGCTTTAACTGGATTTAAACTCTCTGGAGTCTCTGAGGAGAATATTGGGACTCCTCTGTTTTTCTTGTGGTGAGTAACAGAACTGTCTTTAGACTCTCAGGAGTCTCTTAGGATAAAGTTGGAATTCTGCTTTTTTTCTTGTGGGAAACAACTGGAGCCAGCTTTAACTTGCTTTAGACTCTCAGGAGTCTCAGAGGAGAGTATAAGAATTCTTCTTTTTCTTGTTAACTGAACGTTAACAGCCCATGTAGGGCGTTTCTTCAGACACTACTGCTTATCTTACCCCACAACTAAGCTGTTCCAAGTATAAACCTTCGCCGTTTTCTCAAAACTAACGAATTAAGCAAATCCCTTCTTGAATCTATATTTTAACTTGTAGGAAAGTCCTTTTACAATTCTTCTCTAGTCAGCGCTCTGTTGCATAAAAGAAAGGAGAGACAATCTCTTTTGCTTAGTAAGATCTAAGATCCATCAATGGGTAAGAGTGAGTTTCTGCATTATTGGAAGTAAGTCGTTCTTGCAGTGGTCCTCAAGTAGAGAGAATCCCTTCTCGAAACTGACTTTGGACTCGTAGGAAATTCCTTTCAGAACTCTTTGATATTCAGATCTTACTAGGCCCTTCGCCGTTTTCTTAGAACTGACACCTTAAGCAAATCCTTGCTCGATTCTGAATTTGGACTCATAGGAAAGTCTTTTCAGGATTCTTCGCTTGTCAGCGCTCTGTTGCATAAAGGAAGGGAAAGACAATGTCTTGCAAAAGAGTAACCTAGTTAGATCTGAGTTCCATCAATGGGTAAGATTGAGTTTTGGCCTCATTGGAAGTTATTTTTGCAGTGGTCCTTAAGTAGAGAGTAGCCCAACAGCAAAGTATAGTTTAAACTTCATTCTAAAAGTATATCTGAGAGTCTCTATTAATTAAAGACACCGCCGTTCGGATTTGGCTATGAACTGTAGGTCCCTGTTCTGTTCGAACAGTTATTAATAGAGATACCCTATGCCCCTCCTCCAAGGGGTCTAACAGGGAATTATTTATTTATATCTGCGTCTTTCTTTTCGAAGAAAATATATCCTTCTACTGATAGGCAGTCAAGAATTAGCTTCAAGACTCAGAGTACATTGAGCATGGTGTAGTCAAGCAATTGTACGCTTCTGTAAAGAATAGTTCCTTTTCGATGAGTTCTCCCTTTCGAAAGACCCTTCTTTATCTTATTCTATAATCTTGTCGCAGGTCGTGCCTCATTCTGCAACTGCTGAATCTGTAAGGAGGTTGAATAGGAGGAAACAGTGAAGCATCTCCTTTGTGGTTGCATGGCACTATGCAGGAGTAGACTAAACACACTAGGCCGAATTTATTGGAAATGTTGCTGCGTCTTTCCTCTTGAAGAGAATATATCTTTCTACAGATAGGCTGTCAATAAATAGTCGCAAGACTTTGAGTACATTCATCATAGTCTAGTCAAGCAAGTCTTTACCCATCTGTTAAGAATAGTTTCGATGAACTCTCCCCTTCGAAAGACTCTTCTTGATCTTATTCTATAATCTCGTCGAAGTGGGTGACGATATTGTGAAGCATCTCCCGTGCGGATGCAGGTGAAGATGAACACACTGGGGTCGGACTTATTGTGAATGTTACTGAATTCGCAGGAATCGAAATAAATGAGAATAAGTCGTTTATTAAATCGACCAGACCGTGAAAGGAGAACCAATGGAGTGACATCACAGCGGGCATTTTGTAGGCCTAGGTGTGTCTTAAGACAACCATCCCTACCTAGCTACCTATCACAGGTAAGTCCTCTAATTGCATACCCAAGGTACTGTGCAACTTTAAGCAGCTATGTTGCTACTTTAAGCTTCTGCAAATTGTGTCTCCCAAAGCCGCTTTACAACGCAGGCAAAGGAGTGAGCCATAGCAACCCCCTCCTACAGAGAGATTTCAATGCACATTACCATTAAAGCTGTCATTTGCAAAAGGCAGCACTACTTTCAATTGAAATTGCTGGAAGTGCCAGCACTGTAGCTTTTGGCCACAAATTGACTTGGAGCCTGGGGGCATTGCAACTCAGTGCTCTGTGGCGCTTATCATATGCGTACATCTTTGGTCATAAATGTCAGCTGTTCTGAAAGTGTGCCCGGTGTGCCTATGGCTGGAGAGAGTTGGGCCAACCGGCCTGACAAATATTTCAAAAGTGATTGATGATGGTCGTGACATGGTGACACATATAAATGCAGGCAAATGGACGTAGCTCTGCCAGTGACATACTCAAGTGTTTCCGCCTATAGAAACTCAACCCCCTACAGCGTATCTGAAAGACCAAGACAGGACACGTCAGCTGCCTTTCATTCTCATCATGCTTTACACAAGGAGTGTAACGAATGTGTGTGAATGAAATGCCTAAAAGTATGCCACGGATACGGGTTTACTGAGCAGCCAGCGGCTTTTGTTTTCAGCATATGTGTGCGTGTCCGTGATTTTTGTGCAAGCATCATTACTCAACATTTAAGTAAAGGGCCCCAGGGCCCCAACTCCTCCACAACGAAGTCCACAAAGAGACGAGTCTGAGCCTTTCGTTTCTTTTTTATCTGTTATACAAGCTGAATGGCTTGCACTCGATGCTGCAACAATTATAATTATTACTAGTGCTCCAAAGAGTGCCATTTGTAGTCCAAAAGTGTGACGCCCTAAAGGCTTACTCTTGGTCTTGGACTATCTCGGTGTCTGCTACTGACAGAGTAACTGCAGACGTAAGCCATTTCGAACTCAATCCAGACAGTTTCCATGGCAATTCCATTGTGCTTAACATAAACTGCAAAATTACAGCTTTTTGTCTTTGTTGTTGTGACAAACAGCTTTTTGTCAGTCTGTAGAAGTAATGTGCCAACAACAATGTCAGTCAACTTGGAAATATCCCATTTAATTATAGCAATTGAATAGTTTATGGGCAATCGGATATTCGTTGTTGAATAGTAATGTGAAAGGGATTTTAAGGGCTGAGATTAAAGATTTAAGTTTGTTTAGAACAAGAGATGGTGGTTCTATGTGTGGCGCACTTTATAGGTTCTGTATGCTGCTATCTCCTAGTTGAGATGTCAGTTTCTCCAATATAAAACGATATCTGACAAATTAATGAAAAAAATACTACACTCAACAGAGATATCTCCCATTGAGAAATATAGCTAAAGACGAACCACTCAAGCAAGCTTCATCTATCCATAAGTCTCTTCTAAACTAGCGATTATAATCCCCTCTCGTTTAGCGTCCTGGTGTAATGTATCTCAACAGGCACTTCTGCCTCTCCACTCCATAATACCAAAGGCTACTTCTACGTACTTCCGTTGGAGGCATTGGTTCTATCGCATCGTCAGGTTGCCGCAACATCCGCATTGAATATCTTACTCGCTTCTTCATCCACTCGAAAAATATTAACCGGCCTGCAGAGTTACTGAATGCTTGCCCGCTTGGGAGCTTTTATAGTTCCTTGTTCCATGGAGTATGGTAGTTATCACCAAAAACTAAAGATATTACAAAGTAATATTTACTGTCAGAATATTAGCATTAAACTGGGTCATACTCCATGGCTGTATAGAGGTTGCAGAGAGGCTATGGTAGCTGTTTTCAGCAATCCAATTCCTCCATCCCAACTCTCACCTCCCACTGGTACATCCTGTTAAATTGGGCAACTGTACTGAAGATGAGGTAAACAACCCGCATGGGAAGTACGATCAGAGCTTACGAGAGACGGACCTTCAGAGGGGTCTACATCGTCATGAATGATTTAAAGGTCCCCCGAAACCTTGCAGCATCTGTCTAAGAGCTAGCGTCTGCAAAGCCGTCTGTCTCGGTATAGAGGCAGCCCCTTATTATAGATTATCTGGTTATCTAAAAGGTGGAGCTGAACTAACCTTCTTACCTTCTGTTTCAAATGGAAAAGAATTGAAAATGCCTGAGGATAACATAAATTGAGAGAGAAGCTTAAGCTGGGATTTGTAGGAATTGGAGTCGAAATTAGGAACACGATTAAACTTTTTTTACTGCTTCAAGCAGCGCCTCTGATGTCGCTAAGGATGCCTTATTTCAGGTTGCTGTTGTCGCCATTGTTATGCCAGCTATGGAGAACTGTTGAGTATGTTATCCTTTTGAGACGCCTGATGGTTCTTGAGATTTTGGTTAGAGGTGGCCTCTTACTATAGATTGTCTTGCTATCTATAAGGTGGAGCTTTCCAGATCTTCTTTGGGCTTGTAACTTATAGAAGATCTCCACTTTACTTGAACAATTGAAATCTAGTTCCAAGTGGTGCTAACATTAATGTGGAAATTCCACCAATCGGACCTTTTTGAGGTCCTATGTCTCACTGGGGCTAACATTGAGAGAGAGAGTTATATTCCATGCTTAAGCTCCATAAAGCAAAACGGAAAAGAGCATTTTATACAGAGTTAATATCGCTCTATGAAAGTGGTCTGTACCACTCCATTGTCTACTGATACCAAGGTACCATCACTGCGCTTGATCAACATGGTCACTATCGTTATCAGATCCGTCACTTACTACGTGTCGGATGCTTTCTTTCCACCTAAGCTCCATAGCTTCCACATTCGCTATTATGGCAAGTGGACCAAAGGTGCAGCGCCCTCTATGCTGACAATAGTATGATTGTAGTTAGGATGTTCGTTATGGATTGCAACTTGTCGAGAATATTAGGACGTCGGGGAAGAGTTCTTCTTACCATAGCCACTAATAGCATTGATCCGTCCCTCATTACTAGGTATAATAACCCGACACCTCGTCTAGGATGAGTTAAGAGCTCTTGGATGTGCCCAAGAGCCTACTAAGCAAATATATGCAAACTATTTTCAACCTGAAGCTTACAAGCCCCCCGCCAACAGGCCATATTCCATCAACCACCCACACCCCTAAGCATATCGATACCGAAAATAAAAAAGAAGCGCTTTCTGTCTCCAACCCCAAATGTCACCAATTTGATGGATAAAACTAAAATAAAGTTGTTTCATGTCGACGAAACAAGACATGTCAGCGTCACCTTTACTTGTCTCCATCCTCACGGGCTTCTTTTGTGGGCTCATGTTAAATTTATTTTGAAATCGAACAATTTTCCAGCAAGATTGAAAAATTTGCAACGACGTGCTGCGTGCGTTCACTTTATGCTGGCACCCACCCCCCAATCTGGAGCTTGTTGCGGCCCTTGTCGCTTCGGACCCCACGCACAACTCACACGTCCAATTATGCTAATCAGAGGGAAGGCAGCCAAGGCAAGGCACAGGCAACTGGCAACGCCACCGACATGTCTAACTCCGAGTAATCGATTACTTGGCAGTCAACGTCAAAGTCGGCCAAGGAACAAAGGACGAACTGAACTAACTGCAAATGAATTTAATTTGGAAACGCGCCGCCACCGCCAACGTCGTTCCGCTGACGTGTGCTCCTCTGCACAATCAAGGCAGGGAATTAGGAACTGGAGCCACATGGAAGCGTGAGCCAACGCATTCGAAGAGATTTTTACTTTGGTCTTTTTGCTTTGAAGCAGAACGAATTTGTGCAGCGCATAAAAGTATGCAATAAAAACGTGAGGTATAAAAAAATTGTCATGCCTTGTGCTTTTTATTTTTGTCTACTTTTTACGACACTGCCGAGCATCGATGAAGTGAAAATTCCCAAGAACACAAGTCACAAAAAAAAAAAATAAAAGGAACAACAAGTGTACAATAAAAGAAAAATTTGTCAGGAAAATTGAGTGCATTTTTATTTATTTGCAACGCTTGTCGCAAAAACAGAGAAGTTTATATGTTTATAGGGATGTATATGGAAGGCCGCATATACGCTGACAAAAAACCATGTAAATGGTGCTGCAATGCATCACTGCGGAATAGAATGATTGAGTGGGAGAGAGGACAGCGGGTTGGTAATAACTTGGTGTCTGTGGACACGCTCTGGACTGAGCCAAATGCTAGTGTTGGTAGTCGGTTCAATTGACAGTGTCATCAGTTTTCAAGTGTGGCGGCAAACAAAAAAAAATAAAAAGTTATACCATAGAGGCAATATACGATAGCGGAATACACTGCAAGCCATTTTGGTAAAAAAAAATGCCCCTTCGGGCACTTACATCAGATGGACGAGTCAAGAAAAGCCAAATAGGTACTGAAAATGAGAACGGAAGGCAATGTCCCGAGAGGAAGACCTCGAAAAACTTGGGAAAATGCAGGATGTGGAAAGGATGAGGGAGCCGGGACCGACCTAATTGGAGAAAATGGAAATCTCGAGGCTACCCCGACGCCTAACAGCAAATGGGGATTGAAGAAGAAGAAGAAGAGAAGACGAAATGCCCCTTCACTTTTCACTAACTGCCCAAGACTGTTCGATTTGGTGAGCGATACGCCTAGATCCAGGAATTCCTGCCCTTTTAGAAAACAAAATAAATACTGAGTTAATTCAACAATGCTTTTCTACCCGCAAGAAGTGTTCAAAAAGTATCCCGAATTTAGAATTTTCACGGGTTACGTATGTTCGAATTTCGATTTTTTTTGTGACGTTATGTTGGTATTTACTTATGCCGACAAGCTCGGCCATTTTGAATTAATTGTTGACAGCTGCATTGCTTGGACGTGTTTTGGCTCGTCTTCGATTTTTACCTTTTCAAAAAAATGGATCAAAGAACCTGTATCAAATTTTGTGTGAAAAACGAGATTAAGTGCGCGGATGCATTCCGAATTTTGAGTGTAGCATACGGAGATGCTACCTTGTACCGAAGCAACGTTTATCGGTGGTACAAAATGTTCTCAGAAGGCCCAGAAGATGTGAACGACGAAGAGCGTGCCGGACGCCCGAGCACTTCAACAACTAATGAAAAAATTGATGAAGTGAAGTAAATGGTATTGGCCAATCGTCGAATCACCGTTAGAGAAGTTGCTAAGTACCTAGGCATATCGATTGGCTCGTACCATTCGATTTTTATTAATGACTTGGGCATGAGACAGGTCGCCGCGAAATTCGTACCAATATTGCTCAATTTCGATCAAAAACAGCATCGCATGCACATTGCTAATGAGATGTTGGACTCTGTCCGCGACGACCCAAATTTGCTCCAGAGGGTCATAACTGGTAACGAATTGTGGGCTTATGGTTATGTCGTGGAAAACAAAGCTCAATCATCTCAATGGGCGCTGCCACAGGAAGCAAGATCGAAAAAAGCGCGCCAAGTTCGGTCGAATGTAAAAGGTTTGCTAACAGTTTTCTTCGATTGCAGGGGCGTGGTGCATCATGGGTTCTTGCCACAAGGTAGAACGGTCAACCAGGAATATTACCTGCAAGTTATGCGCAATTTGCGCGAAGCAATCCGCCAGAAACGCCCGGATTTGTGGAAGAACAAAAATTGGCTTTTGCACCACGATAACGCCCCTGCTCACATATCGTTGCTTGTGCGCGACTTTTTGGCCAAAAACAACACACTAATGATGATGGCGCAGCCACTGTATTCCCCAGATCTGACCCCTGTGACTTTTTCTTGTTCCCTAAACTGAAGAGGCCCATGAAAGGACGACACTACGCTACGATTGACGAGATAAAGACGGCATCGAAGGCTCCGCCTGAACAAGATAAAAAACAAATGATTTTTTGAAGTGCTTCAAAGATTGGAAAAACCGTTGGCACTAGTGTATAATATCTCATGGGGATTACTTTGAAGGGGGAAAAATAGATATTCATGAATAAATAAATAATTTTTGAAAAAACACAAAATTCGCGATACTCTTTGAACACACCTCATATTTTGCATTGGTGGATACAATTCGATGAACATTTTCATTCCATTGACATAAACAACCCATCTACAGTCAAACTACTCTCTGCTGATTATTAAATATATTGCACAAATCCATAATACTCACAGTTTTACGATTGCAGTGTATTAAAATTTGCACACAATTCTAATCATAGCCAGAAAACAAAAATATGCACATGATATGGTATATGGAAGACAAGTCTAGAAAAATGGGCAATTGCTAATGCCAATCTGGGTATATTTGAAATTTCCATATTCTGGTTTTACAAACCCAAGTGCAAGCTGTGTTCCTTATATGGTTTGACATATGGATGGTGTAAAAAAAAAAAAAAAAACAAGACACAAAGAAGCTGCAACATTCTGTAGCCAAAGAGTTGGCAATATACTAAGTGAGAAGAAAAATATATTTGTCTAATACCAAGATGGCAATGGAAAGAAAAGTAATCTATGGTCATTTTTATTTGTCATTGTTCTTAGCTGCTCGAAGACTAAAAAAGCAGAAAATTTAAGGAATTTAAGCAGAAAATTAGTTTAAACATATGAGCGGTTGAATTTAAAATTAAGAGCTTTAAAAAATTAATAAATATGCAAATGGAGAACTTTTATTAGTTTCCATTAAAAAATCTGTATCGGCAAAAGTAAGTTAGGCGAGCGCCACTTCTTTCCTAGAGCTCTGCGATTTTGATAATTTTTATGTTTTATTCAGTTATCGATGTATCGATAAATAATCGAAATTTTGCAAATAATACAGGGTGCGCCATTTGAATGTGGTCGATGGAAATATTGAATAACTTTGACAGATTTCAACCGATTGACGTCGTCGAACACATTTTGGAAAGGTTATTGCATTACAATTTTAACCATGAATCGATTCACGCCCAAAGAACGCGCGGAAATAGTGACAATGTTCATTAAATGTAATCGTTCAGTTGTTGCAACACAGCGTGCGTATCGTCAAAAGTATCGCGGTCGTTCTGCGCCTAAAAGTGACACTATTCGTCGCTTAGCTTCAAATTTCGAGAATCACGGGTCTGTAGCGGACCGTCCACATTCAAATCAACCACGTCCTCGACGATCAAATGAATATATTGAAGCTGTTCAACGGAGTGTTGCAGAGAATAATTCTGTCTCGTACCGCCGCCGGTCTCAGCAACTAAACATCAGTGGAACTACTTTGAGGAGGATTCTGAAAGATGATCTGGATATGTTTCCATATAAAGTGCAGTTAACCCAAAGATTATTGGAAACAGACAATCCGCGACGCGTGGCTTATGCCAATAACGTTACTCGAGTGGGTGAATCGGAGCTCCGATTTTCGGAGCGAATTTTAATGACTGATGAGGCCCATTTCTCGCTATCTGGCACTGTAAATAAACAAAACTGCCGCAATTGGGGGAAAGAAAATCCTCATACTATCCATCAAACTCCACTGCATGATCAGGAAAGTGACTGTTTGGGCCGGTGTCTGCTCAAAAACTATCATCGGTCCGTTCTTCTTCAGAGTTGGGGAAACTGTCAATGGGGATCGGTATCGATGGATGTTGGCACACTCTGTTTTACCAGAAATGCGTGAAAAAGGTCTTATAGGCTTTTGGTTTCAACAAGACGGCGCGACATGTCACACCGCGAAATCAACGATGAACTTCTTGCGTCAAAAGTTCCCAGGACGTGTGGTATCGAAAGGGGGATATTGACTGGTCACCGAGATAAGCATTTTTTCCGATGAAGATTGTAGGGAAAAGTGGGGTGACTTGAGATTTGAGTATGAATCCTAGTGTCAAAAAAATATCACAACGGACTGCAGTTTTCGATAATACTCCAACTCGAGTGCACGTTATTTTCTGTTCAGTGAAATTTTTCTAAAGAAAAATGTCTACCTCGAACTTTATTTAGTCGCTTATATTTCAATATTTTCTCGAGCAAAATCAAATTTAACTAATAATTTAAGCTAAAGAGTTCGTTTAGATTTTTGGCCACACCATTTTAAAAAAAAATGGATTTGGGTTGAATCCCAAAGCTCCATTTGGGTTAAATCCCCAAAAGTTCGAAATGAGACAAACAATTATTTTGAATATTATACTTGGAACTTGGAACCGGCTTACGAGGATTTGTTTTGCTTTTTTTTTGCATATATATATATATATATATATATATATATAGTGTATATATTGTGTTAAAATGAGGAGAACTTACAAAAATAGCAGAACAAATCCTAAGCCGGTTCCACGTTCGGAAAATTTATTGAAAATAATCATACATAATAAGATAAACATTCATTCATTTCAATGAATCATTCAACCTATTTATTACCAAAAATCAATAAATAAAAGGTTTGCGATGCAATTTTATGATGGATTTCACCGACTTCACCACGCTAAAATCAAAAATCACGGACTTGTTTTTTTCCTCGGAGATCAATCTACTTGACAAAAAATCTTCATATCGATATGAAATTTTGACACAATATAGCTTATTCAATTCCCTGAGCAAGGCGAATTTCAATTTTGAAAAAAAAAAAAAATAAATTCTTTTGACACTTCAAAATATTTTCGAAAAAACTCTCTCGTATACACCCAACTTTATGAAGTCTACTAAAGAAAAAAAATTTTATTAGATTAAATTAAATTTTATGGCTGTTTCTAATAATTTTTTGATCCTCTGAATTCACCCCGAAAATATGTATCTAAAATATCGAAAATGGCGAATTTGTTATTTTTCCTACTTGACAAAGAAAATCTTCGTATCGATCTGAAATTTTGAAATTTGTTGCATATCCGAATTCAGCCCACTTTATGAAATCTACTAAAGAAAAAAAATTTATTAAATTAGAAATGGTCTTAGCCATAGTAAGACCATAAAGTAAATTTTGTATGCCATTTTTAATGTTTTTATTACGTCTGGTCTCACTTTCTATTTGTTCTGTACTAAAAGATTCAGAACATTGTTGCTTTGAAAAACGCCTTAAAATAATAAACAACTTTTCCTTCTACATAATACCCAAAAACAAAAACCAAGGAGGTGGCCAAATTGACAAAAATCAACTACAGTAACTTGGGCGCCCTCTACCGTCCAAACTTTAAACTTCCATTATACAAAAAAAAAAAACAATTTAATTCTAAGCATATTTTTTCTTACAAATTTCGTATACAGCAGATCGAATTTCTCTCGCGAAAGTCAACTTTTTGACGTTAGACTTCCTGGAAGTTCCTCAAAGCAAAAAATTCGAGTGTTCAAGGCTTTAAAGGTTTTACTTTACTTTCAGCCGGTATCAAAATCCTCCCACATCCAGCTTAAAGTATTCGCTGCTATTAAAGCCAACTTAAAATCAGCAGAACTAGCTTTTTTCTTAGCCAAACCCAACTAGGTTCCTTCGCTTTTCCGCTCCAACCGGGAGGATGAACTTGATTGTCAGTGAGTAATGAACAAAGGTGAAGGTATAAACTTCACAGCTAATAAAAAACTTTCCCTACAATTCAAAGCCCTCTCCCCTCTCAAGGATTATGTAGCTACTATTTGCAATGCCTTCTTGAAGGCATTATTCAACATAACCGTTGACTGAAAGTGAGTAATGAATAAAGGTGAAAAAATAAACCCCACGCCGTTTTATAGAGTGTAAACAACGACGACAAACAGTAAATTCCAATGCTGTCAGATTCCACACAATGTGCCTGGAACTGTTGTCCTTTGCACAACTGCAAATAAAATGCAAATGCTCGTAATAGAGTCATAGACAACATGGCGGCCTCTTGGCATACTCCAAACGTGCTCCACACGCCACACTCCACTCCGGCACTGCTTCACTCCCAATTTAAATGTTGATTGATGGACGCATGATCTACTTCCGTGGGGGGTTTGTGCCCTGTCTCTGTTTGTGGCAGCTCTTGGTAGGAGTAGCTGCTACTCGTAAGGTATCCCTAGGCAGTCAGTCCATCAGACACGCCTGCCGGATACATTTGGGTGTCGTCTGACAAAAAAAAAATGTTGTCACCAAAGGCCTGCCGGCGTGTATCTAAGCATGCACGTATGGTACGAATGGGTGTGTGTGTGGGAGTGTGTGTTTGCTTCTAGGATATAGGACGCGCGACATAAACTCATATGGGCAAAAGACTGGGAGCGACATTAAACTGGAGCATTGCAAATGCTTGCAATATTTTGAAAGCCATTAAAGGGAACCGCACGCACAGACAAGAGCGAAGAGCACAAAAGCCTAGAATCAGCAGCAACAGGGAACAAGGAACAAGGAACAGGAGCAGCAACTCGAGCTGCAGGAAGCCAGCGAGTCAGCGACCGAGCGAGTAGAGCCATTAAATTTGATATACGACAATAAGCGAGGATAATGCGTTAAAGTAGTCGGCGGGACAAGGACAGGCTAAGGCGGCAGGGGTGTGTCTATGGGTAAGGCTATAAATGAATAGCAAAGCGTTGGCAACAAGAAAAAAAAAGTCGAAAGAGGAGACTGCCAAAAAAAAAACACGAAATGGAATAAATAAAGAGATGGAAAAGCAGCGAAGCTTAAAGGAACGAACTGCAGGTGAAGTGCAGCCAAGGATTGAAAGTTGTAAAAAAAACTGAATGCACAATGCGTTAATGGATAAATAGGGATAGGGATAGCTGCTTGTCAAGGCTTGAACTATACGAGAGTCCTTTTTGATGTGTTTTATTTACTGTGTGCTTTTTTACAGGGTTCAATTTTTAAGTTGGCAGCACTGCTTTATCTGACAAGCCATTTAACAGCTGATGGTTGCTTTTTGTTGTGCAAATGGCTCCGTTCGACAAACATAATCATAATTCAAAATGTCCAAACAAATCTTGGTAGAACTTCACTTCACGAATTGTTGCGAACAAAGAATTAGGGATGCTTCCTGCTCGTCCGCTATCCATAAGACAGAAATAAAAAATTTAATGCAAGTGAAGACCGATATCATAAAAACTACGCATTTTATTGTAAAATGTTGTTCTCCTAGCTCTTTGAGGAACAGACAATATAAAAGCATAGGGGCATGGACACGATTAAATCGATTACTTTTACACACATTTGCATATACAGTATAGGATAGAAAAAATGGTTTAACTAATAAGTATCTCTAGGCCAAAAGACGACGATTATGTGTACTCCAAGACAAGATGAAGCAAGACAGAAGATGTAAAGGGTTTTCCAATATTCAAAGATAAATGTAATTTTTTGAGATATAATAAATGATCGGATGTTTATTTCATAATAAAGAGGAAGGTATGGCGTTAATAATGAAAAACTGCATCAGCCAAATGGCCACCACAACCACGCTTACAGGACCATATCTTTCTCATGAAATTTTCCATAACCAAATCGTAAAGTGGCTGCCCTATGTCCTCGATAGCCTCACGAATTCTATCTTTGAGGTCTTAAATCGACGCTGGGCTGTTGGCGTAGACCTTATCTTTCACGTGGCCCCAAAGGAAGAAGTCGCAAGGTGTTTAATCACAAGATCTCGGTGGCCAATTGTGATCACCTTTTCGAGGGATAACACGGTCCGGAAACTTTTCCCGTAAAAGAGCAATGGTTTCGTTGCTTGTGTGGCACTTAGCGTCGTCTTGTTGAAAGTAAACGTTGTCCAAATCAATACCATCCAACTCCGACCATAAATAATCATTAATCATCTCTCGATAGCGCAATCCATTCACCGTAACTGTTGATCCAACCTCATTTTCGAAAAATTAAGGTTCAATGACCCCACCGGACCATTAACCGCACCAAACAGTCACAAGTTGAGGTTGGAGAGGCTTCTCAACAATAACTCTTGAATTTTCCGAGCCACAGATGCGACAATTTTGCTTATTGACGTAGCCACCGAGGTGGAAATGGGCCTCATCAGTCAAGATGATTTTTGGTTGGAATTCCGAATCATTTTCATGCATTTCAATGATCCAATCAGCAAAGACACTACGTTGTTGATGATCGGCCGGATTGAGTACTTGTGTTAACTGAACTTTATAAGCCTTAAGACCCAAGTCTTTATACAAAATACGGTGTAATGACGTTTGGGGAACGCCCAATTCCAAAGAACGACGAGAAATGGACAAACCTGGGCTTTCTTCAATACTTTGGGCCACAGCAGCAATATTCTCAGTTGTTCTTGAGCGACGTGCACGGGTTTTATTCTTCACATCACTAACTTCTCCCAACAGTTCGAATTTTTCCACCAATTTCTGTATTGCGGTCCAACAAAAAATGCTCTAGTTCTGCAAACTGTGACTGCAAGATTTTCACCATTTTTGTAGTGAATTTTAAAAATTTCAATGCGTTGTTGAAGCGTGTATCGTTCCATTTTTAGTAATGGCGGAGTTTCTACTTGTCAAATATCAAAGAATAAAAGATTCAAAAGTGACAGCTAGCGAAATACCGAGTGATTCAAAATAACACCTCTTGTTGGAAAACGCTGTATTAGAAGAAGCGAGATATTGCAATATAGAAAAACAATTCATTGGATAAAGCCCAGTACACAGCAATACAGAAATCATTGTAGAAAAACCAAATTTTATATGATAAAAACGGATATATTATTTTGCTATCTGATACGCAGACAGGTTTTACACCAGTGCTGCCCACTTTTTAAAATTTGTGCATACTGATGTTGCTAAAATTTGATGAACATTGATTTTTTGTTTTTTGGATTAGAGCCAAAAAGCTTTTCTTACTACTGGCGCCATCTACATGTCCATTGCCCAGATATGGGCAGTACTATTTTTCTACAAACTATTTTTGAGGCTTCTCTTTATAACCGGTACTTAAAAGTAAAAAGAATAAACTACAAGACCTTATCATAGCCTGGGGTAGCGACCGAGCCATGTCCGTCTCTCCGACCGTCCGTTCACACGTCCCACCGTCTATATTAACGCCTAAATCTCGCAGACTATAAGAGCTGGATATACGAAACTCTGCCACCTGATCCGCATATTTCCTGACAAAATGAAGTTAGTTGAATCATGTCAATATCTTCCCCAGTTCCCTCGCACTAGATTTCCGCCGTTTCAGACAAACCGTTTAATATTTTGATCTTACAGAGCAATGAGACATGAACTCGTGCATCCGAATTTAAAAAGTACCTGCAGATTTTGAGCAAAAACCTTGTAGGAAAATATCAAAAAATATTAGAATCATTGTCCCTTTGAAATAACTGTCACTTCACTCATAAATTATATATTATTTAAAGTGAAAAGCTCACATCAAATTGTTTTGATTTTTCAAAGCGTAAAGCAATCAAAAACAATGTTTCTTTTTCGCGAGGATACAAAAAATCATAAAAAAGATCTTTCCAAGGACGTAATGGTAAGTCTCGATTGAGATTCAGCTTTATATTAAAGTTATTGTGGCCACATAATCCGCGGCGACTGTCAGTGAAAAAGTTGCTAGCCATCTAATTCGAAAGTAGCGAAATTATATAAATACTTTTTTTCCCTCCATTTGTTGTGCCTCTTGGGTGCTTAGAGCTTCAGGGGGTCTACATAGTCATGAATGATTTAAAGGTCCCCCGAAACTTTGCAGCATCTGTCTCGAAGCTAGCGTCTGCAAAGCCGTCTGTCTCGGTGTAGAGGCAGCCCCTTATTATAGATTATCGGGTTATCTAAAAGGTGGAGCTGACCTAACCTTTCTACCTTCTGTTTCAAATGGAAAAGAATTGAAAATGGCTGAGGATAACATAAATTGAGAGAGAAGCTTAAGCTGGGATTGTACGAATTGGAGTCGAAGTTAGGAACAGGATTAAACTTTTTTTACTGCTTCAAGTAGCGCCTATGATGTCGCTAAGGATGCCTTATTTCAGCTTGCTGTTGTCGCCAGTGTTATGCCAGCTATGGAGAACTGTTGAGTATGTTATCCTTTTGAGACGCCTGATGGTTCTTGAGATTTTGGTTAGAGGTGGCCTCTTACTATAGATTGTCTTGCTATCTATAAGGTGGAGCTTTTCAGATCTTCTTTGGGCTTGTAACCTAAAGAAGATCTCCACTTTACTTGAACAATTGAAATCTATTTCCAAGTGGTGTCTACATAAATGTGGAAAATCCACCAATCGGACCTTTTTGAGGCCCTATGTTTCACTGGGGCTAACATTGAGAGAGAGTTATATTCCATGCTTAAGCTCCATAAAGCAAAACGGAAAAGAGCATTTTATAAAGAGTTAATATCGCTCTATGAAAGTGGTCTGTACCACTCCATTGTCTACTGATACCAGGGTACCATCACTGCGCTTGATCAACATGGTCACTATCGTAATCAGATCCGTCACTTACTACGTGTCGGATGCTTTCTTTGTACCTAAGCTCCAAGGCTTTCACATTCGCTATTATGGCAAGTGGACCAAAGGTGCAGCGCCCTCTATGCTGACAATAGTATGATTGTAGTTAGGATGTTCGTTATGGATTGCAACTTGTCGAGAATGTTAGGACGTCGGGGAAGAGCTCTTCTTACCATAGCCACTAATAGCACTGATCCGTCCCACATTACTAGGTATAATAACCCGACACCTAGTTTAGGATGAGTTAAGAGCTCTTGGATGTGACCAAGAGCCTACTAAGCAAATAAATGCAAACTATTTTCAACCTAGTTCCCTCGCACTAGATTTTCGCCGTTTCAGCCAAAACGTTTAATATTTTGATCTTACAGAGCAATGAGACATGAACTCGTGCATCCGAATTTGAAAAGTACCTGCAGATTTTGAGCAGAAACCTTGTAGGAAAATATCAAAAAATATACAAATCATTGTCCCTTTGATATAACTGTCACTTCACTCATAAATTATATATTATTTAAAGTGAAAAGCTCACATCAAATTGTTTTGATTTTTCAAAGCGTAAAGCAATCAAAAACAATGTTTCTTTTTCGCGAGGATACAAAAAATCATAAGAAAGATCTTCCCAAGAACGTAATGGTAAGTCTCGAATGAGAATCTTTTTTATATTAAAGTTATTGTGGCCACATAATCCGCGGCGCCTGTCAGTGAAAAAGTTGCTAGCCATCTAATTCGAAAGCAAAATTATATAAATACTTTTTTTCCCTCCATTTGTTATGCCTCTTGGGAGCTTAGAGCTTTTAGAAGAGCCTTCCATCTGACTATTTGGCATTCCCTTGTATTCTTCTTCTTCTTCTTCTTATGTGGCCATCACAACCCGATTACCGGGTTACGGCCTGCCTTAAAACATCCCTCCAGGCGCCTCTGCATTGCGCGCGCCTTCTCCAGTTGGTCACACCGAGCGAAGACAGGGTCCCTTCCACTTGGTGTTTCCAACGCAAGCACGGTCGTCCTCTCCGCCGACGGCCGCTGACTACCGCATCGAACACACGTCTAGCTGGAGCATCCGAGCCAGCGAAGCCGCTGGATGTTGATACCCTTTTCCCTTGTATTAGTTTCAATAATCCTACTTTTAATCATTCGATCCGTTGTTTGGTCAGTATTGGTTACTAATGAGCTCCAATAAGCACAAATCATATAAAATCAGTTAATTGAAAAACTATCGCAAAAATCGACTTTTGTGACTTTCCAAATTGTGCATCCCTAGGTTAGGTTAGGTTAGGTTAGGGCGGCAGTTGGGACCGACGTCCCAACTTTGTGATACCGCTAGAGTGAGCCAATTCACCACATTTCCCCACTTAATAGGTCCCCTACGAAAGTTGAGGAAACCATCCGGCTGCCTGAATGAACCTTAAAAGGCATTTTGGACTCTGTTCAGAGAGCTGCGATAGATCATTTAGAAAATGTGACTGTAGGAACCTAAACCTTTTTCTGCCCCGTCCTGAGCAGTGACAGAAAAAGTGTTCCACCGTGTTCCCTAACTAGGTTAATCGATTAGCTGCGCTTAGAAAATCAGCCATACAGAACGTAGGGCTTCATTATAATAAGTTTCTTTCATTTTTGTGTAGTGTCATGAATCATTTTTTCCATTTATTTTGTAGAAATCGCAACTTTGCTTTTCTCGAAGATACCTAGTTTGAATGGACGTTAAACGTCAGAAAAACTTCATAATTACATCCTTCGAAAGTATCGTAGTGACCCCTAATCATTTTAGCGATACCTATCGTATGACGTTTTTTACATGTTTTCGTGGTCGCAGAAACCGTATCCCCTAGGTCAAAAAAACCACGCCATGTCAGGCTACGGAGGTAAACTTCAAAACGGCTATACATATAGGCATCCTAGCACCCTGACATGCTGCGGTTTTTTTGAGCTCGGCTTTGGATTCTCGACCATGGATAAAGCTACAAGATCTTTCAAGTTATTTTTTAAAAAGACAAGTGCTTCGATTTAATTCAATTTCCTTTGCTTATGAGTAGTACTCTTTGATATTACTGTCACTCCAAACGAAAGACATCTAGTATTTCAGTTTAAGTTGATTTGCTCATTAAAAATTTTTATTTCAAAGCAATAACATCTATTTTAAATATGGAAAAAGTGAATCGTGAAAAATATTTTCATAAGCGCGCACAACCTAAAGTACTTGATCAATGGGAGTGTACACCCAATTCGGTTAGCTCGTTAATCTTAAAAATTATCAGCAATTTTTAATTCCTAAAATTTTTACTCCGCAGCCACAAAATGCGCTCAATAAGGAACAAATAAAGGGCGACAAGAAGCAGCAGAATAGTTCTGATTGTGACTCATGTTACACACCCCCATTGCCGCGTGTCTCACATTACACACCCCCAGGGCCGGCTGCAGGATTATCCAAAGGACAGTCAAGATTCCACAACGGTGAGGAAAAACCAGCAGGGATGATGTATAATCAGTATCCAGAATGCAATAAACAACAGCGCCGACGTTTCCCAGAGCATAAGGATGCCGATCATACGCGTTTTCCTGTGGATCCTGACAACAAGAAGGCTTTAAGCCAGCCGATAGCCAAAGACCAGCAGACTCGTGCAAATCATGCTCTAAATCTTGACAAGGTTCAATGCAATAAACAACAGCACCGACGTTTCCCGGTGCATAAGGATGCCGATCCTACGCGTTTTCCTGTGGATCCTGATAATAAGAAGGCTTTAAACCAGCTGATAGCCAAAGACCATCAGACTCGTGAGAATCATGCTCAAAATAATTATGACAAGGTTCAATGCAATAAACAACAGCACCGACGTTTCCCAGTGCATAAGGATGCCGATCTTACGCGTTTTCCTATGGATACTGATAACAAGAAGGCTTTAAACCAGCCTATAGCCAAAGACCATCATACTCGTGCAAATCATGCTCAACATGACAAGGTTCAGGATATGCGAGAAATTAAAGGTATGTACAATCCTAACTATAACAGAAGTTCTACGTCTTTTAAAACATACCCCATACTTTCTTATTACCCTGGAAATCCAGTTCTGTATGTAAATCAACATTTTAAGGACAACAGTGACACTAGCAAAAGTCAAGAAGAATCTGTACGAATGCCCCAACGTACCATTACAGAGAAATATCCTTCTAGCAAAGCTGAGGTAAGAGCTCGCTTCGCCGTGGCAGCTGAACAATTTAAAACCCGCCATGTTTATACAAATTATTGTTCTGTACCTGACGAAGGACTTAAATATACGTGTGGCAAGGGACATGAGTCATTAAATCAAAATATTCTCGATGAATCAAAAAAAAATGAAAAAGAAAATCCGAATCCTGCAGCTTACAATGAAACTGATAAGGAAAAAGATGGTGGAGAACTTCCCAATGCCACTCCAGAGGAAATTCCGAGTACACCTGAGCATTTTAGTGATTGCATTGACTATCCCGATCCTGATGCTTCTGTTGGAGTTGAAATGAGTTTACCTTATTATGATTGTGATGAGCTTACCTGCTTTGGAGATAGAGAAAGTGCTTTTGAAACTGCAGATGATGTTAGTTATCAACAGAGTGAACCTGGAACTAAGGAAATACAGCTACATCAGCAACTGAAAGATTACGTTGAGCATGGCAAGAGTCAAGATACATTCGTAGTAGGAAGGATTAATTCAAGTGGATCCGATAGCACAGTCGGTCCTGATAGTCCGATTGAAATTGATCGTTATAGCAATGAGCACAGTGTACCTCATATTGATATAAATGATCTTAAGTTCTATGGTGATCGAAGAAGTAAAACTGCAACTACAAATCCTGCTGCAAATCAACGACTCGATGATGCTAGTAATCTTTATAGTGAAACTGAAACAAAAGCTCTAAAGCCAAAACCGCAGCTTAAAGAATACTTTGAGTATGGCAAGGGTCAAGATAAATCTGGAGGAGAAAGGATGTATAATCGGACATATCCAAGTAGAGCCCATGGCACAGCCGGGCCTGATCATCCTATTGAAATTGAACAGAGAGTCTATGAAACAAGTGATTGTTATAACAATAAGCGATGCGATGATGTTAGTAATCTTCGTGATACTCCTGCAATTGAAGCCCTAAAGGTACATCCGCAGCCTAAAGATTACTTTGAGTATGGCAAGGGTAAAGATAAATCTGTAGGAGGAAGGATGTGTAATCGTACACATCCATTTGAAGAAAGTTATCGTTATAAAAATGAGCGATGCGATGATGTTAGTAATCTTCGTCGTACTTCTGGAATTGAAGCTCTAAAGCAACATCAGCAGGTTGAAGATTACGTTGAGTATGGCAGGGGTCAAGATAAATCTGCAGGACTAGGGATATATAATCGTACACATCCAAGTAGAGCCGATAGCACGACTGGTCCTTATCGTTCTCATAGTATTCAGAGAAATATATCTGATAAAGCGAGTGATCGTGATAACAATCAGCTTTCTGTAGCTGGGAATGAAGTTAAGGAGTGTGAAGAGCGTAGTACTCCCGGATCTGTAGTTCCTTTTTCAACTCAACGAAGTGATGATTACAATGAAATAATCAGTAATAGGGATGATGGAATTCTTCATTGTCAACCTGTAGCTGAACTTCTTAATCCACTTCAGCATCTTGAAGATAGTGTTGAGTATGGCAAAGGTAGATCTTTAAAAGAAAGGCTGTATTATGATACCAATCCAATTATAGCAGACCCTAAAGTTGGTCTAGATGTCCATAACTCAATTGACCAAATATGGTCTTGTAAATCTAATGAGTCTTATAAAAATCAGTTTTCTGGAGCTCGTAGTACTGGATCAGCAAGTACTTTTACAATTGAACGACATGATGATAACGAAGAAATTGTCAGAAACAGAGATCTTGGTAGTCCACCTGGAGTGGAATATCTTATGCCGCATCAGCATTTTGAAGATTGCGTTGTATATGGCAAGGGACAAAATGAATCTGTAAAAGAAATGATGCATAATCCAGGTCCAAGTAGAGATGACAGTAATTGCAGCTCAGATTTTATTACTGCAAATCAACTTAGTGATGATTATGATGAAAGTGTCAAGCATCTTCGAATTGAGCCACAACATATTTGTGAAGATTGGATTGAGTATGACAAAGTTACACCTTTAAGAGAAAAGATGTATAATCATACCACTCCAAATAAAACCGACCCAAAAGATGATCCAAATCATCGTAATAGAGTTAAACACATTTGCTCTTGTAAATCAAATGAGCATTATGACAATCCGATTTCTGTTGCTATCAATGAAATTGAAGATGGTAAAGATAATAGTAGTACTGGAACTGGAGGTACTTATACAGTTGAACGACATGATGATGTTTCAAATGTTCCTAGTCAAACTGGATCTGAATTTTTTAAGCTACTTCACCATTTTGATGTTTCTGTTGGGTGTGACAAAGGTGTTTCTTTAAAAGCCGACCCCAATATAGTTGACCCCATTATCTCTGTTACATCGAATGAGCGAAATGAAAATCAGTTTTCTTTAGCCATCAATGAAGTTGAAGAGGGTAAAGATTACAGTTCTTCTGGATCTGAAGTTTCTTCTGCAAATCAACGAAGTAATGATTACGATGAAATTATGAGGAAGAGAAATGATGGAAATCTTATGTCACATCAGCATCGTGGAGATTCTGTAGAGTATGCCGAAGGTACATCTTTAAGTGGAAGGATGCATTTTCATGCTAATCCAAGTAAAGCTGACCTTGATCGAATTTTCTCTGGCGAATCGAATGATCCTAATGACAATCAATTTTCTTTGGCTATCAATGAAGTTGAAGAGGTTCAAAATCTTAGTACTACTGTATCTGTTACTTATACAGTTGAAAAACATGATGATTACGACGAAATTGTCAGAAACAGAGATTTTAGAAACCTTTCTAGTCGAACTGAGACTGAATATTTTGTACCTCATCAGCATTTTAAAGATTGCGCTGTATATGGCAAGGGTCAAGAAGAATCTTTAAGTGGAAGGATGAATAATCCAACCAATGCAAGTATACTTGACACCAATTCCAGCTCAGATCGCCGTAATAAAGTAGAGCAGACTATCTCTGGTAAATCGAGTCGTCTTTATAATAATAAAATGGAAGTGGCTAAGGACCGTAGTACTCAAGGAATTGCAGTTCCTTCTGCAAATCAACGACGTATGGAACAAAATGTTACAGGTCGTCGTAAAGTTTATATAAAGCATTGCGTTAAAAAAAGCGGGGTACGCAAATATTCAAGGAAGTATAACGTAGAGAGAGAACTTTCTACCAGCGATAACGACAGCAGGTATGAACCAATCGATTATGTTAAAACCAGTTTCCATTACAGTAAACTGCAGAGCAGACTGCTGTTTGTAAGTTCTCATGGCGATGATGACGATTATGCGGATAGTCATAGCGATTCTCAATCTGCTGCTGCTTCTACAAGTCACTGTAGTAATGACTACGAAGACATTGGTGACAGTAAAGATGTAACAGATCGTAGTGGTGCCCATGAAGCTAAAGTTCTTAATACGAAACAAGATTTTGAAGACTACTCTGCGAAGCAACCTGCTAAGAACGATAGAATTGAACCAAATGTATCTGGTAAATCCTGTCCGCACTATAAAACTGGTGAGCTTAATGAGCGTGGGGATGGTGTTAAGCAACACGAATTAGCTGAGATGGATAAGCAGGAAGAAAATGTAGTTAAAGACCCACCTGCATTTGGTTTGTCGGCTTACGGAGCAGAGCTTGACGCTCTGTCACCTGGGAATGCATTACAAAGTGATAGAATCGATACCGCAAGCTCTTGTGCTGCATCTAACACGCTTTTCCAAATGTTCGATCAAGATTTTCAAAAGCAATTTAAGGAATTTATTGAATTAACCTTAAAAGAAAGTCTGGTCAAGCCGTTGCAGAGCATAGAGCAACAAGTTTATAAAAATGTCTTAAAAGAAATTGACGCACGCGATAAAACGTCTCCCAAAGCTTCAACTAGTACTGCCACTACAATAAAGGACCAAACTTTAAGCCCCAAAGAGATTGCGACAATTAAAGCGTTAACTACTCATTATGATAAGCTACAACGCATGTACGTGAAACATAGTAATGATCACGATGACATTGGTGACAGTAAAGATGTAACAGATCGTAGTGCCACTGAAGCTAAAGTTCTTAATACGAAACAAGATTTTGAAGACTACTCCGCGAAGCAACCTGCTTCCAGTAAAGAGACGAACAAAGCTAAGAATGATAGAATTGAACCAAGTGTATCTGGTAAATCCAGTCCACACAATAAAACTGGTGAGCGTAATGGGCGTGAGGATGGTGTTAAATATCACGAGTTAGCTCAGATGGATAAGCAGGAAGAAAACGTGTTGGCAGATCCGCCTGCATTTGGTTTGCCGGCTTACGGAGCAGAGCTTGGGAATGTATTACAAAGTAATGGAATCGATACCGCGAATTTGTGTGCTGCAGCTGAAACGCTTTTCCAAATCTTCGTTCAAACTGGTTATCAAAAGCAAGTTGAGGACATGATTGACTGTAAATTTAAAGAGATTATGGTCAAGACGTTGCCGGGCGTGGATCAACAAATGTATCAAGATGCCATAAAAGAAATTGACGAACGGGATAAAACGTCTCCCAAAGCTTCAACAAGTGGGGCACAAAAAACTTTAAGCCCCAAACAAATTAAGGCAATTAAAGTGTTAACTCCCCTTCAAGATAAGTTACAACGCATGTATGTGAAACATAGAAACAATGAGATGTCGATTGTAGAAGATATACTAAGCGTTCCGGGCAAGATTTACTTGGACTTAGATGAAAAATTGAAAAAGAAATAGATGTTGTTATTGCTTGTTTTTGAAAGCAGTTTATATATTTTTGACTAATAAAAGCTATGAGCACTAATTGACTTGTTGGGTGCTTATTAGATCTTGGGGTACAAGATTAGCTTGGAGAACATTAAAACTTAAACAAAAGATGCATCTTACCCTTAAGAAATTGTGGAATAATTTATGTTCATACAGTTTAGAAGAATTTACGCTATTTATCAGAAATATTTTGCTCTAAACTGAAGATCGATTTAAAGCTTTAAATGATATAGACAGTTGACAATCTTAGGTTCCTCTTTCACACACAGCTAATAAGCTCCATTCTCTGTTCCATTGAAAACATGTAGACTCCGCCCACTGTCTGCTTAGCGCCTCAACCGCTCTACGGTTTCTTTTACTCATTTCGGGATATTTTTTTCCTAAAAAAGGTACCTCACAGAGATGTGGAGCACTGCGACCAAAAGGTCTTTTGTACCATACCCTTAAGTTAAAGCAAATGACTTTCCGCATGAATTGCAGTAGGTCTTTTGTTGGTGTTGACCTGAGATGGAAGGGACTAATCCGTTCCTTTCCCATGTGACAGGCTCTGTCCCATACCAGCACTGGGCAATCACAGAGAATATGTCTGGTGGTTTCGTCGTTTTCTAGACAGAGCCTGCACTCTGAAGAGTCCGATAGGCCAATTTGCTGTAGATGATATCTAAAAGTGTGGTGGCCAGATAGGTAAGCTACCAGGATGTTTAGGTCCGCTCTGACAAGACCTTTTGTCTTGATTGTATCCAGAGGTTTGACACGCACTTTTGCTTGACGAAGCCCCGGAAGGGAGAATCAGTATCTCCTATGTTCTCCTGCGGCCCATTTGTTTATCATGGTCTCGATTGTGGACCAACCAATACCACAAAACGGCGCAGGAGATGTAGTCAGGGTGGAGGCACCCTGTCGTGCTAGATCGTCAGCGATCGTGTTACCATCCACACCCGAGTATCCAGGCTCCAGGCGGATAGGGTTTGGAGGTAGTTATAGCATTTTTAAACTAGCCAGGAGGAGATGCTCCAGGATGACAATGCCCTAATAGCAGCTTGGCTAACTGAAGAAATGCATATGTTTGCGCCCTTAGTCTCCTTGAGAAGGATACTAAGGACGCAGATCTCTATAGCTTGAATCTTCGCTTGAAAGACGCTGGGTCAGATGCACATTGCGATAGAGACTCTAGTGTTGGGCCCAACGATTCCAACACACTGCTCAGTTTTGGACCTATCCGTGAACCATTGTTGCCATCGTCTCCCGACTAGGGAGAAGAGATCTAAATTCATTTCGGGATATACCGACTACAATATTTCCCACTGTGATAGTGCTCTTTGGATTGAGAATGCCGCTGGTAAAAGCGGAACAACTTTGTTTAAAAAAAAAACGTAAAAATTATATTTATTTTTAATTAAATAATACTAAATCTAATATTAAGGGAAGAGTGCGAGCAACAATTTGTTTTTAAATTTTATTTCAGTCAAACACATCTTAGTTTAAATTTCTTATCTTTTGTTTATAACCGCAACTTTTTATCAAGTATTTTTTTCAAAAATAGCAACCCTGCAGTTGCTCTGCATTTGAATACCTAAAGAAATAAATAAGTCATGATGCAATCGCTCAGATTTCTCACACTTTTATTTGTCATTTCCTGTTTATGGAATTAGTGTTTTATTAAAAATAAAAAGAAATCTCAATAAAATCGGTTCACTTGTCGGATTTATGTAAAATTTGTTGAGGGTGCACTCCAAAAAACTCTTTTCATGCTCAAATCTTTGTTCGTTTCCGTTCCAATTCGAAGCATTTCTAGCTAGCCCAAAATATTGACCACTGAAAATGAGAGAGTGAGCGCCAGAGCGACAAAGCCAGAGAGAGGAAGAGAGAGTGTATGCGTGTGTGTGAGAGAGTTCTGTTCGCGTGTGTGTGTGAATTTGTTTGGGTCATAGTGACCTTGAGGCTTTGGCGCTTTTCTGAAGCACAGTGGTCGAAATAGTTGAAAACAGCGCAATAAAATTTTCGTTTGAAAATATTTGATTTTATTTGCAGTCATAAAAATAATAAAAA
>JBAMAX010000380.1:0-14677 GCA_037043745.1 Chymomyza amoena
AGTAAGCTTAAATTAGTTCTCAATTATCTGAAATCAACAATGGGCGATGATCGCTTTAATGAGTTGATGTTACTTTATTCTTCGAAAGATAAGGTTGACGAAATCAACCTGCGCGAAGTCGTTGAAAAATGGTCGGTATTGAAACACCGCAGAGTGAAAGTTGCATTATTTAAAAAAATTTTAAGCACTAGAAAGCATTAAAAAATAACTTTATCAATTATAAACACATCGTATTATGATTTATCTGCTAAATTATTTCTGTAATACTTTGCTGTGATTATATCCTGTATTACTAGTAACTAAGAAATATCGTTATTAATCCAATATTGTATTTTTTTCTTGTTACAATAAAGCCCTACTGTAATATACGAGTATATTAAGATATTTGATAATTTATTAATATTCTTAACTAATCACTTTTACTCAATTACTATTTATGCAGTCGGTAATTTGTTGAATCGGCATTTTGAGGCTCATCACCCCCCTACATTTAACGCTCTCCCTACGCCACTGCTTGTAAACTGTGTGTTTATCCAAAGGTTTTGTTAATAATGGTAACTTGGAAATTCCATCACCGCGCTATGCGGCAAATTTAACACCAGACAATTGGAGCTTGCAAATACCATGCTCTACGGAAATACCTAAATCACGCGCTGTGGCTAATTTTTCAGTGAAAAATCAAAACTTTGAAACACCTAGTGCGCCCTATAAGAATAATTTTATGCAGGGCAATCGCTCTATTGAGAATTGGAGATCTGAAAATCATAGACAGGCTACGGCTAACTTTACGCCGGTCAATCGGAGCTTGGAAATACCTGGACCATGCTCTACGACTAATTTAAAAATGCGTTGCACGCCCTATAAGAATAACTTTAAGCAGGGCAATCGCTTATTAATTATTAGACTCCGGAAAATCGTAGACAGAGCTCTACGGCTAACTTTACGCCGGCCAATAATAATATGGAAATAACTACTTCAATCCTTACTGCTTATTCTACACCGGATCTAAACTTGGAAATGTCTAGGCTGCGCTCTACGGCCTATTCGAATATGGAAATCTCAGACAATGTTCTGCGGCTAATTTCACACCAACAATTCGTAATTCGGAACTATCTAGACTGTGCTCAGGGGCTATTTGGGTTCCGAAAACTGTGGCTTAGGCTTGCCCAATGTATCGCACCTGGAGTCGG
This sequence comes from Chymomyza amoena, assembly GCA_037043745.1. Classification (NCBI taxonomy): domain Eukaryota; kingdom Metazoa; phylum Arthropoda; class Insecta; order Diptera; family Drosophilidae; genus Chymomyza; species Chymomyza amoena. Next base: position 1,191 of record JBAMAX010000380.1, read on the forward strand.
TGGTAAGACCCATATACGTGTTGAAACCTTCTTCAAATTCCATAAATAATGGGAACCCGGTGTACGTGAATAAATCTTGCACGCCACGACAAAGTTATGTAACTGCCAGCCGTAATTATGAAATACCTGAGTCAAGCACTACTCCGATGCCCACATCGACTCATCCTAACATTGAAATGCCTAGACAGAGCTCTACGGCTTATTTTGCACAGATTAATCGTGGCATGGAGATGGCTATGCCGATTTTTACGGCTGACATCAATAATCAGAATATGGAACTGTCTAGACTTCGCTCAACAGCTAATTTGGGTCCCGGAAACTGGGACTTAGGCTTGCGCAATGTTCCGCAGTCGGAGACCGTGAGGAACCCCATTTATGTAATCGAACCTTTCTTAGCTTCCGTTAATAATGGGAGCCCGCTGAACGTCTATAAGTCTTGCGCGCCAGGACAAAGCTATGTAATTGCCAGCCGTAATTATCAAACACCTATATCAAGCTTCACGGCTCACTTTACACCGATCAATTGTAGCCAGGAGATGCCTAGACAGCGCTCTGCGGCTGCATTAGATAATCATAACATTGAAATATCGGGAAATGGTAGTTTGGAAGCATTTGGACCGTACTCTAGGGCTCATTTTACGCCGGACAGTCGCAGCGTGAATATACCTATAACGAGCTTTACTGCTACATCGGCCAATCCCAACGATGAAATGCCTAGACAGTGGTCTACGGCTTATATTACTCCGGACAATCCATGCGGCAACCCTAACTGCTTTGCGACTAATTTGGGCTTCGAAAATCGGATGGATTTGATAAGACAACCCACATACTATTAATAACTAAACTAACTAATAATAATCTTCGTTTGAACAAGGAGGCTTGTGGTACCTTTAGTAAGTTCTGAAAACACGTATAAAATTGTATTTTATTTTCTAATGCCTATTTTGTATGTAGAACAATGCCAAAGAATGGAATATGAATAAGGCGACTAAAATCTCTAATTGCTAGCACAGATAGGATACAGCTGACCATCCCACTCCATAAGATTCCTTTCTTCTGTTATCCTCAACACATGGGTTAGCTAAGAAATCATGTTTTTTTCTTTACTCATTTTAAACGCAACATGAAGCCTATGACTTATTTGTAGTTTTTTATAGGTTTAATAAATATGCTTCACTTAAATTATGAGCGTCGTTTGAATCCCTACATCTCCAAGATTATAAAATAATTAGATGATTTAGCTTTAATTAACGCGTAGATTTACTTAGTAGTTTTATTTTGACAAATATTGGAAATACAGGAATTTTTTAAGATTTCTAAGGGACCGTACCAAAACTAAGTGATGAAATTTTTACAATTTTGGAATCCATCTCGGTGACCAACCGTAGTATATGCGAAGGTAACCCCCCTCCACTTTCCATACCTATCACATAAAACTTTTGCACTCACTTGACCAAAGCGTAGCAAATCGTAACCTCAAATATATCAAAATTCGGACGTCATGGCCCCGGAATCAGATTCTACGCAAAACATTACATCTGAAGCTTTCCAACAATTAAAATGACTTCTGTATTTGTAGATTTGAGTTATTAATTATAAATTTAGAATGATCTTTTTTTTGATTTTTTTCGCTGTACATATTGCTAAATTCCGAGTAAAACTAAATAGCTAAATAAACCAAATATATGCAGGCAGATCAAGTTTGTCCATTCTTGTCTTCAACTTGCAACGTTCTTCCGCAAAGGAATTAGCCTATAAGAAATTTTATTTACAAGTTTATAACTTGAACAAAATTTGGTATAGATATTTTGTGAATTGAGAAACAGTCTCATTGAGAAGAGGTGCTGTTTCTAGTTGCTGGGGTAGAGCCCGACAATATGTAACCTATAGCTATGTACATTTTAGGAAATTATGACTTGCTCGAGTCTGATATTTTTGTATATATCGTGACCCTTTCAGAAGGAATAAGTTCTTGAAAATGCTACGACTCACTCGACCGGGCGGAGGGGTCTATATTTATGTTACGTAGTCAATAATATGCTATTCCAAATAATGGACCATTTTTTTACTTATTGGTTCCACAAATTGAAAAATGGACTTTGGGATACCCTGTACCACTAGCTTGCAATAAAATCCGGTTCCTTCACAAAACACCAAAAACTGCAGAATTTTTAAGCAAAAATTTTTGTTTTACCGATCGTCCCAATGATATATGATATAGTCAACCGATTTCGATCAAATTGGACACATTGCTTTAATACCTTAAAAAAAACTGAAAGCCGAATTTAGTTCAAATATCTTTACAAACGAACGCAAAACAACGAATTTAGTATAAACAACCTTTTTTGGACCGATTCGTTCTATGGGAGCTATATGATATAGTCTACCGATTTTGATTAGATTTAGTACAGTGCTCAGAGACTATAGAAAACTTACTAATACAAAATTTAATTCAAATATCTTCACAAACAAACGAAACACAACAAATTTTGTTCAAAATCGATCTTTTGGAAGATCGGCCCTATGGGAGCTATATGAAATAGTCAACCGATTTTGTTCCAATTTAGTAAAATGCTTGGGTACTCTTAAAAACTTCTGAATGCCAAATCTGGTTACGGCATCTTTATTAAAAAATTAAATATGGCGAATTTTTAATAAAAAAAAGTTATTTTGGCCGATTGGTCCTATGGGAGCTTTATGATATAGTCAACCGATTTTGATCAAATTTGGTACAGTGCTTCGAAACTATATAAAACTTTCGGATGCCACAGTTGATTTCAATATCTTTATAAAGAAACGAATTATTGATTTAAACCTTTTTCTCGAGTTCGTCTGAAACACCCGTATGGGAGCTATATAATTTAACCCCGATATCCAAAAAAATAAAATGAACTTGTTTCTTATGGAGTAATATGGGATCTAATGTGAAAGTTTGGTTACTCTAACTCTTACGATCTCTAAGATCTAGGCGTTCAAACGGACAGACGGACATGGGTATATCGACTTCTCTAGTCACCCTGATCATATTTTAGGTAACTTTGGGGTGTCTCCGAAGACTCGAACACCCCACTTATTATTTGAGCAGTAAGAAAAACTTGAACCACACAATCTTGTTCTCAGAGATACATAGATATAAGGAGCAAATAACACTGGTTAACAAAATTTAAACTTTTTTTTGTCACACAAAAACTCATATCAAATTTTGAATATACTGGGGTCACCAACCAATAATATGTCAAGGAAAAAAAATTGGCACATAAGGTATCCTTGTGATATCGAAACATATATTTTTGTAAAGAGTAAGAAAATTAATTACACTTAACAAAAGTTTTTTTTAATGTACAATAAAAAATGATCATTTTCGTGAATATTTAGCTTCTGGTAAGTCTCTTTTAAGTTTCCAACAATATATGTGGAGCCCAGGATCTATCTTGATGTAACACAGTAAATCCAAAATAATCTGAATAGCACTGTTCAATTAATGGCGTAAATTTTCGACGCTGGGATGTAAAAGTTAATTTCCCACACACATAACAAAAACTGTCGGGGTTATTAGAACACTTTCGTGGCATATTCACGATGTCATTAACATAAATAAAATGTAAATTAATTAAATGCAGTAGTTATACAGTTGCCGAAACAACAACGCGCATTGAGGTTAGAAATGAATATATAACTGTAAAAAAAACTGGACGTGACTGGAACGAAATTATAGATTATATTTTTTTTTAATGTAGGTATGCCAACATAAACAAAAATCATTACTAAGTTCATGTGACAAAAACAGTGTTTACCAGTGTAATAAGTGAAATATAAAATATATCACTAAAAACTTTCTATCCACTAGCTGTTATAATTAACTACATTTACTTTCTTAAGAGAGTTTGTAAATAAAATGTAAACATTAAAAGAGACTACGAGTTGCTCTAGTGAAAGTGAAAGTTTTATACATTTTTTGAACGTTTTATTAAGTTCTGGAAAGTACCAGAAAATCAGAAATATCATAATTTTAAGTTAATCTAGGTAAGAGAATTACAAAGCTTTAAGTATTTCATATTTTTTAAAGTCAACTTTCTTAAAGAATTACAATAAATTTGGCATTTCACGCACTCTTTTTTTTTTAAATAATACTTAAAGGTTATTAGCAATATAAATAATTAACAAACATAAACATGCCTTCAAATGGCGGAAACGTCTTAAACTTCTTTTTAATTAAAAATATCGTCAGATAAAAATAAAAATTAAACAAGAGTATATGTGAAAAGCATTACAAATGCATCACTTATTTTACTCCACCTCATCATCTCCTAAACGAGGGTTTCTATAAACTAAACCTACTTACCGCCAACCTCGTACACATTCTCCTTGTTCATGTCGGCATCCTCAGCGTGCTCCTCGTTATTTTTTAAAAGTTCCGTATTGCTCCACAGCGGTAGCTTGGCCACTTTTAGATACAAACTGCTCGAGTATTTTTTACATATAGATTCGTAAGATCTATAATCTCGACGATAAAGCGTTTCATTGAGCACTGGCACCAGCTCGACAAAGTCACTTAGTGTATAGTCCGAGTAGTGGATAAGTAAAGATGACCATGTTTTATTTTCGCACATGCGCAAAGCCACAAACAGCGCAGCAGCTGCCAGCTTCGAATCGCTAAAGCTAATACATTCGTAGTTTAATAGAGACATTTCAAGGATGTAACGCGCCAGGAAATACGTTTTCGGCAATACTTTGGCGCAGCGAGCAATTTGTTCCAAAAAGTTAATCGACAAGGGTATGCCTAAAGAATAGTCTACACTGTGCAGCATCTGCTTTTCCATGGATAAAACTTCAGTAGTTGTATAATCGGTTATAGTTAATAGATGTTTTATTGGTGGTGGTGCCTTACTCTCAGTATATTTCCATGCTATATATACGACGGTGAAAGCCAGAAGAGTAAGTTTCTCGTGTTTAACTTGCATGCGACCCAAGCAAATGTCCAGAAGTTTGACGCCCAGATACAGGGTAGAGTGTTGTAGTAGATATGACTTTTGCACTTCTAACATATACTCCAAAAGTGAAGAGCGCAATTTAGTAGTCAAAATTGCGTGATTGGCCATGTAGTCCTTCATTGGAAAGTTTTTCTCACGTTTTTTCAAATAATTATAAATGTCTTTTGCATATTCTTTCGCTTCAAATAGATTATTCCCCGGAAGCACTTGCATAGCACTCTTCTCAACCAAATCTTTTTGTTTGTTCTCAATAATGTTAACATTGTTCACAATTTGCGGGCAAATTTAATTTCTTGGAAATATCCATTTTGTTGTTGTCGCAGGTGTAGCGCAGAACTGGTTACTACAACACTTTGCGCTGTTTTTGGGGAGCAATATGGAATTGGTGCCACTTTGCAACATACAACTAATACACGCTATGGTGCAATAACAATCTCTCTGCATCATAGTGTCCCAAAGTTTATTACCAACATTCCTTTTACACTCAATATGTCTAAAACAGAATAAGCCTTAAGTAATTCCAAACAAGTCACCTGCTTAAAATGCATAAAATTATGTTAGGAAAAATATTTTTTTATAACTTCAAATTTTGTACTTATATATTATTTCTGATTTGATTGTTGTGTAAAGATATGTGAAGATTTTTGCAACTGAACTTTGTATGTATCCAATGCTTTTGTGACAAGAAATCGAGGAAAGATAGTTGATTAACTTAAATACGTTCCTATCTGATGGATTGGGAGTCATAGCTCTGCAGCAACTTGTGAAGCTTTTAGTGAGTAAAGAAAATCGTAACACAAATAAAACATTTTTTATCAGTTTTTTTTTAAATTTTTCTTATTTTTAAATAAATTATAAAATTCTTCGTACAATCGAAGAATTATTTATTTTTATTATGTTTTGCGTTTTCATTTGCATCAAATTGATCTGTTTTTTTGCTACTTCTCTTTAATTTCTATATCCGCCTGCTTTCTTGACGCTCAATGGGATTGGGTGCAACCAACTAACCGAGCGTCTTATATACATAATATTTTTTTTTTTCAGTTTACATATATCGTAAGAGTAGTTTGAAGTATGTTTTAAATGCTTAGCATTACAAATGCTTCTAAAATTTTACTCCACCTTCATCATCTTCTATAATAGCCTACAAAATATAAGTAACCGAAAAGAATTTTTTTTCTTATTTGCATAAAGTGTTTTTAATCAGTCTAATTTGCATCTTCGATCATCTAACGGTTTTAATGGGCTGACGCCTTACAGCTCATCCTTGAGATCCTCCTCAACGCCGCCCTCTAGTGGGGGAGCGCCACCAGTGCCTTGGTACAGCTTGGCAATAATGGGGTGCACAATTGTTTCCAGATCCTTCTTTTGCTTTTTGTACTCATCGGGATCAGCATCATCAATGGCAGCCACCATCTTGGTCTATTCATCATCGCTGAGATTGGTGACCAGTTTGTCCTTATCGCCAATTTGATTCTTTAGACTGTAGGCATAAGACTCCAATGTGTTACGGGACTCAACCTTCCCATTTGTCCTCATCGGCAAACTTCTCAGCATCCTTGATCATACGATCAATATCATCAGGCGTCAAACGATTCTGTTCGTTGGTAATGACAATATTTTCCTTGTTACCGGTGCCCTTATCTTCAGCGCCGAACTGCAGTATGCCGTTAGCATCAATTTCAAAGGATACCTTAATCCGAGGAATACCACGTGGAGCCGGTGGAATGCCAGTCAAATCAAATTTGCCCAACAAATGATTGTCCTTAGTCATGGGACGCTCACCCTAATAAACTTCAATGGTGACAGTGTGTTGGTTATCAGAGGTGGTCGAGAAGACCTGCGATTTTTTGGTTGGAATGACTGTGTTTCGTGGAATCAGTTTGGTCATCACACCACCAACGGTCTCAATGCCAAAAGTCATAGTGGATTGACATCAAGCAGGACAATAGCATCGGTATCTTGCTCTCCAGACAGGACACCAGCCTGAACAGCAGCACCGCAGGCAACAGCTTAATACCGCGGGATGGTTCCTTGCCGCCAAAAAAGTCCTTGACCAGCCGCTACACCTTGGGAATACGTGTAGAGCCACCAACCAAGACAATTTCGTGCACGTCCTTCTTATTCATGTCGGCATCCTCAAGCACCTTCTGCACGGGCTTCATTATACAACGGCAAAGATCCATGTTCAATTCTTTAAGCTTGGCGCGAGTCAGAGTCTCAGAGAAGTCGTCACCCTCAAAGAACGATTCGATTTCAATGCGCACATGATGTGAGCCTGAGAGAGCCTTTTCCACTTCACGACGCAACTTCTGCACAGCATGATTGTCCTTACGGATATCCTTGCCCTTCTTCTTCTTGTACAGCTTAATGAAATGATCCATTACACGCTGATCGAAATCTTCACCGGCCAAGTGAGTATCACCGTTGGTAATACCACACCTCGAATACCCCGTTATCAATGGTCAGCAGCGAAACATCAAAAGTACCACCACCCAAATCAAAGACCAGCACCTTCTTTTCACCTTCTTTCTTGTCCTGACCATAGGCAATGGCGGCAGCGGTGGGCTCATTGATAATACGCATAACTTCAAGACCAGCAATGACGCCACCATCTTTGGTGGCCTGACGTTGAGCATCATTCTTGCCCAAATAGGCTTCAGCTGTTGCCTTCATTTTGCCCAGCACCATGGCTGAAATTTCCTTTGATGCGAAGACCTTGGGACCCTGCGATGTGTCGACCTTAATGTGTGGCTTTGCGTTCTTCTCAATGACGGAGAAGGGGAAGAACTTGATATCGTGCTGTACATTTGTATGAGACCATTCACGACCAATCAAACGCTTGGCATCGAAGACGGTGTTCTCAGGGTGATTTTTGGTGGCGTCACCAATCAGACGCTCGCCATCGGCAGTGAAAGCCACGTAGGAAGGCGTAATACGATTGCCCTGATGGTTCGCACTAATTTCAACGCGACCATTCTTGTAAACGTCCACACTGAACAAAAAAAAAACAAATTGTACATTAGAATTAAATTGTTTTTAAAGCCGCCATTAGGCAACTTACCAAGAGTATGTGGTGCCCAAATCGATACCAATTGCTGCGCCCAGCTCCTTGTCTTTTTCTTGCTTTTCCTTACCAAGTGGGAGGCCCACAAAGGCACAACAGCATTGTGTATTTATTTTTATATTTGTATTTCAAATTTAATTTGTCTTTTATACAAAAAACAACTGCAAATATAATAAAAATAACAGATAAATGTACGATTAGTTAAATGTTAAATTTGCATATGCAACAATCGTTCCTATGCTATATGATATAGTCAACCGATTTCGATCAAATTTGACACAGTGGTTCAATACCTGATAAAAAAGATATGATTGCCGAATTTGGCTAATATACATATCTTTACAAAAAAACGAAACATAACGAATTTTGTATAAAAAACGATTTTTTGGACCGGCTGGTCCTATGGGAGCTATATGATATAGTCAACTGATTTTGATTAAACTTGATACAGTGGACGTATGGACAGACGGCCGGACGGACATGGGTATATCGACTTCTCTAGTCACCCTGATCATATTTTAGGTAACTTTGGGGTGTCTTAACAGCGAAACCAGCGAGTAAACGCTAACAGCCATTGTTTCTTCTCTATCTATTTTTATACTCGTTGGTTCAACATTCTTCTTGTTAAGTGAATTAAAAAAAGAATATAAATTTAAATACCACGACCTTAGCATTATTTTTTACCTGGATTTTTGAGCGTTCGAGTATCATTTTTAACCCCCGACGCAAATAGAGGGGTGTTATTAGATATTTGTTTGCTAGAGTAGACATTTTTTGCAACTTTTGGCTTATAAATGAACTTAAGGTAAAAATAATCGAAATACTGACCAATTTTTAATTATGAAGGGTTAAAATAAAAAAGTTCGTCTTGAATTGAATAAAAAAAAGTAAACAATTTTTTGACGTGACAACGTCTTAAATTAGGTTTGTATGGGAGGCACCATTGAAAAAGTATAACGATAACCGTAACGATAAGTCTAGCGATAAATAATCGTAACGATAAGTGGCATTTTTATTTTGGTTTGCGCTCTGCTCTTATCTATAAACGAACCAGCGACTTTTTGTGAATCGCAGCAACAAGCAACGCACAGCGTCAGCCGCACCGCTTAGCGCTCAGCACCAAACCGGCACTTCTCGCAGCGGTGGCTATTTTTAGTTTTGAGTGAGCGCAACTGATTAACGCCCAGCGGCGCATAGCCTCTGCGGTCTGCCGAAATACTGCATTACCTCCGCAGAAAACGTAATTGATTACAAGCGCTGCGTTTCGTTTGAGGGATTGTAAGCGGAGGCAAATAGAAAAGCAGTGATCTGCCGAAAATCTGCATTACAACTGCGGAAAAAGTAATGCACAAATAGAAACTCGCACTGCGCTACCTTAGCAACACAAAATTTTGTTATTTTGTTTGCATGCTAACAAGCACAGTTCGGCCTTTCTTCTGTCAAACCATTCGTTTATACCTTTTTATTTATTATCTACTGCCGAGAAAATTTTATTTTATTAAGAGATACGAAAACGTAAAGTCTGACAACTCGTTTCATAATTTCATGAAATATACGTATAATCTTGATTGCGTATCAAACGTTTCTAAGTCAACTACGTTAAAAGAAACAACCATCGACTTGACTTTCGCAAGACACATTACAGCAGAAACACTTCCTTTCATTTCCTATTTCTCCTATCATCGTCCTATCCTCAACAAAATCACTCAAATAGGAATTAGTTAAGTTTTAGTTTACATGTACGATGTTTTAGTAAACAAAATATATTTCTATAGTTACAATTTGTGTAATTCTTATTTTCATTCAATTCCTTGTTCCTATTGTGCAATTTAATATTGTAATATTCATATCAATAAATATTCTACCGAGAAAAGACGTTGTCACGTAAAATCTTCGCCCGTAAAACCGACTTTACAGGCACCAGTTTTTATTGCTACAAGTTTTTAGCCTAGCAAAGCATTTTGTTGAATATTTTGTAAACAAATTATTAAAACTAGCAAGAGTAAGTAAATAGTTTACAATTTGATTTAATCTTGTTATTTGAATACTATTCAACAAAAAATAATCGTCAAAAACAATCTGCTTCTACCTACCTCGTGCAAAAAGCGTGCGTGAAAGGTGTCACAGCTAAAAATTTAACGTTTGAATATTAATCAGTTCGCGAAATGCGTGGGTTAAGAATACATTAAGAAATTACGCGATATTACTGGCTTTTCGAAGTTCCAGTAAAGAGTTGCTGTAAAAAAGAAGCAAGAAGTATATAAAGTTGATGTAGATGGCGTGCCTCAAAAATTAAATAAAATGATTCAAATTAGAACCTAAAATAAATAAAACCAACAACCAATAAATAAAATACTTTCCTTAAAATTCCAAATATGCCTACTAATAAATCGTATAAATAAAAGAATTTTTATGAAAATATGGCATCGCATTATTCAGAGGTAGGATTTATTATCAAAGAAGTGCTTAAATGCTTATAGGCTTTTTACACTGGGGCGCATTTCGCATTTCGCATCTGCCGCCTCAGATGCTACGTATGAATCTGCCGTTCCGAAAATTTCAAAATCATTCCTGCATCTGTGGCAAATGTCCCTATCTTATTGCGTCCCGATGAGAAATTATTCGATTATTTTTCTGTGCAACTCTTTTTTTGTCATTCACTGCGACAAAATGTAAACATTGTCAACGTAAAAGACTGGCAATTTTGGAATGTCAAAACAAAATGGAACCGCCAAGCACTTGTAAGTAAAAATACATAAATTTCTTATTTTAATTTAAATTGTAATAAAACATTTTTTAATTGTAGCTGAAAATAATAAAAAATTGGCTTGCATGAAAATCAAGTGGGACGTTAATGCAGAGCGGCACCTCTTAGATTTATGGCAAGAAAATATAAGTGACCTAAGAGGTGTGCGCAAAAATATGCATATTTATTCAGAAATAGCGCAAAAATTAAAAGGCAACGACTTCCACTGCAATTGGAGCGAAGTAAAGTCAAAAATGGACAACATGACGAGACGGTACAGAGAAGAAAAGCAGAAAATGGGTGCGTCGGGGAGCAGTCCATCGACTTGGGTGCATTATCAAAAGGTGCACGAAGTTTTAGGCCAATTTAAAGTGCACAACATTCCAGAAGTAGTTTTTGACAACAACAGTAAGCATATTAAATTCAATTTGTTTATATTATACTTATTTTAATTATATCGCAGATTTGTCGAAAGTTGTCGCTGAGGAGTGCGTGGTTGAGGAACCGCCTCCGAAGCGGCAAAAATGTATCAAAGACATTGTTGTTGACGCAATTGAAAAACGTGCCGAGCGTCAAGAAAAAATGATTGAAATTCTTAAGCAAATGGCGGACAACCAACAGGCATTCCAAAACAAAATGTTGGAGTTTATTGAAAAAAGTAATAATATATAAGTATATCAGGGTTGCCACAGAAAACCAATTCGATTTCAATTCCAATTCTTGGTGCCACAGACATGGCTAACAAGGATTTAAAAAAAAACAATTCGATTCAATTTCGATGCAATTGCAATTCTTGGTGCCACAGACATGGCTAACAACGGTTTTAAAACCGCTCATAATTAGTGTAGTAGTTTAAGTATATAATGTAGTAGTTTAAGTATGTAATGTAGTAGTTTAAGTATATAATGTAGTAGTTTAAGTATGTAATGTAGTAGTTTAAGTATATAATGTAGTAGTTTAAGTATGTAATGTAGTAGTTTAAGTATAGCTCCAAGCAAAATATGAAATATATTTATAAAAAATATATGTAAATTACAAACATTTATTGTTTCTTTTATTATTCATTTTGTTCGTTGTTGTTATTGAAGGATTTTGCTATTGCAGATCTAATTTCTTCTCCTTCAATTGAGTAGTCCTCAGAAATATTGGTGTGAATTGGTTGCTCACGAAGCTCAGAAGTGGCAACTTTCCAAGTATCATTTATTGTGCGCATTAAGTATATTATGCAAAATGCAGCAGCACGTCACGATCATTTTGTTGTTTTTGGGATGGGATTCCAGTCCTTTGCCAATGCGCCGAAACCTTGCCTTCAAATGACCAAATGCATTTTCAACTACTCGTCTGGCCTTGGACAAACGGTAGTTAAAAATCTGCTGGCTTGGTGACGATGTTGTTGAGAAAGGGTACGGCTTCATCATATTCCTCGAAAATCGAAATGCCGAGTCCGCAATCAACAAAACTGGAACTTTGACGCCGAATATTTCTTTTGCCCCCTGCTCTAGCAGCGGTGTAGTTTCAAGTTCCTTACAAAGTGACGACGAACGGTAGATTAGGAAATCGTTGCATCGACCTGGGGATCCAATGTTAACATAAGTAAACCTATACCTGCAAATTTATTTTGATTAATCGGGCATAGATAATATTGATATAATAATAACTTACCGGTAATCAACTAAGGCAAGCAAAACAATTGAGTGCCAGCCTTTGTAGTTGTAGTGGTCAACAGCTTCTGCTGCTGGTGGTCTCACTTCAATGTGGCACCCATCTTAATAAACAAGTAGCTTATGTAATTAAATATAAACAATTAAAATAATGAATTTACTGTCATTTACTCACCAATTGCACCAAAACACTGCGGGAAGCCAAGGGACTAGAACCCCTGCACAGACTCATCAATTTTTTCACTTGTGACATAGCTCGATGGCATGTACTCCTCTGCAAACACCATTACCACTGCCCTGCAAAGTTCGTGCAGAATATTGCACACACTGCTTGGCGAAACTCCAAATAGTCGTCCTATTGCCCTGTACTCAGAAGCGGAGCCTAGGGTATATAATGCAATGGCAATCCGCTTCTCAAGGGGAATTGCACTCCGCCAATTGGTATCCTTTTTATTCAACAGTTGCAGCCTATCCACCAGTATTGAAAACACATTTCGCTCCATCCGGAAGTTCTCCTTAAAAAATTCGTCGCTATTTTCAGATACGTCTTTTTCCCAAAAATTGCCATAACGCTTCTAAATTTTAAGTTTGTGAATTTTTATTTTCATTTCATTTTAACCACACAACTTACAACCATCCAAATGGTTCGCGGGTGCTGCACTTGCATATTTGATTCATTGTCTACCTCGTCCATCAGCAAGTCCATCAGCTCGTCATCGTCGTAGTCATTACTTAATAGCGTAGCTAAATTTTTGAGTAACTCTTGCTGTTGGTTAGCCATACATAAAATAAACTCTAGTTTTTGTTTATGATCCATATTTTATATTTGTTTATATGCTATTTATATTTTATTATATTATATTTTATTGCGCACAATTTTCTGCTTCTTCTTTTCAGCCTGTCACTTTGACAGATGCGAAATGCTAAATGTGCTCTATTTGAACAAGTTTCTCACAATCCCATGCGTTCCTCTCAAATGCGCTTAGTGTAAAAAGCCTATTAAACTTAAAGTAATAAATGCA
>JBAMAX010000381.1:0-12429 GCA_037043745.1 Chymomyza amoena
ACTTATAAATATATAAAGCTTAAATTGACTATGATGACTTGGCAGAGCAAACAAATAAAACAACCCAAAGGATCGCTCATCTATGACAGTGAATTAGCAGACAGTCGTAGAAACTACCAATTCATATGCTTGCTGGTCAATACACTGCAAAGAATAACCTAGCTGATTTGCACAAAAGAGTCTTTATAGTAGATGACAGGGAATAACACATAGAAACTGTAGCCGCAGCCACGTCGAACTCCAGAAAGTAAATTTTCCCTGGCTTTTCATTATTCATGACAACTTTAACTGTAAGACACAAATATATAATACATATATATAGGTATACGTATATGTATGTGTGTATTTATATATGTGCACAACAAAGGTAAAGGCAATTGGGGTGTGTGGCATGTAAGCTTGGGGGAAATAACAAATAACAAAGATGACAATAAAAAGCAGTAAAACAATTTCCCCACAGTAAAATGCAAGTAAGTCTGCGCAGTAGGTAGGAAAAAAAAAATAGAAAGAAAACGAAATCGAGGAAACTAATATTTTAAGAAAACAAGAAAAAAAAAATTAGACTTAGGAATGAGGTTAGGGTGAGCACAGTACAAGCATAAGTAGCTCACATATGAAGTGAGGGTGTATCTGTAGCTGTATCCTTGCATGTTTGAGTTTCGAGTATCTTATAGATAAAAAAAACACAAAAAAAAACAAGCAGGCAACAATTGTGTGTGCCGCTCGAGCTACAGTTTTACTTTGTGACGTGCTTGGAAGGGTGCAACTGTGTGTGGGTGTATCTGTGTGTGTGTGGCTGAGTGTGTGGGCAAGTGGCCGTCGTCAAATTCAAGTGACATATTTAGACAGCTAAGCGACTCCCAAGTGTAACATCACAAGGTGAAGTGCCTGGCACAAAAGCTATTTCACTGTCTGGCAGCACTGCCCAAAAAAGTATGCTATGTTTTTTTGAATACGCTTGTAGACTTTAAGATGGAGTATATTTGGTTTGTTGAAAAGTTTGTGAGCGAGGGAGTTGGCTTGGTAGGTTGGAAAAAGTTTAGATATTAAAAAAAAGGAGTCTCTTCTAATATATATAATATATATAATTCCCTGTTAGACCCCTTGGAGGAGGGGCATAGGGGATCTCTATTAATAACTGTTCGAACAGAACAGGGACCTACAGTTTATAGCCGAATCCGAACGGCGGTGTCTTTAATTAATAGAGACTTTCATGGCAAATAGCGTCTTTGAGCTATCGATGCCATTGCTAGGCAAATGCACCAGTGCTACTGCGGGGAATCGAGCCACCGACCTTCGGCTTTAGAGGCGAGTACGCTACCACTTAAGCCACCGACGGCCACAGTATATCTATATGTATTTGTATATAATAGACTAAGGAGGGTTTTGAGAGGTGAATAGGAAAATTTTTATGAAAAAGGCAAAAAGGTCTTTATATTTTTTACCTGCAATGTTGTAATTAGCTTCTTTTTTCAACTAGAGAGGAGCTCCAAGAAAGTTTTACCGATACCAGGCACCTTTAGGTCGAGATACAGATCAAATTGTATCGATTGAGTTTTTCTAAACTTGTCTTTTATAGCCTTTTTATTGGATTTTCATAAGGGAGTCCTTTTGCCATCCCATTGCGGTGCTCGGTGCCTTTTTAGTTAAATTGATTAATACATTTATTTATCTGAAGTTCAACGGTTTCTGGGTTGAGATCATGTTAATTATAAAATTGTGGATAAGATTTTACTTACATCAGCATTGAACTCTTAGTAAACTATCTGAAAATGGATCTCGGCTGGGCGCCTCAAAACACTTGGAGCTAAATATTAAAAGGTTTAACTTTAGATTATCAAACATGGAAAACCAAACGAATGGAAAAAGATGGCATCTTTTAGATCACAGATCAAATATCAAGTAGTTTTTGCAATAATATTTCAAAATGAAGAAAATTAAAAAAGGAGTAGCAAATATGAATGGCTACTTTCGCGAACCTCAAAAATTAGGATATGTAGGAAAGACTAGATCTTGGGATGGCATAACGAACGGGTTACAAATTTAAGGCCGATTCAAAATGCTTTCTGAAGTGAACAAGTGCCCAACAATAACTTGCACAAATAAAATTCCGCATTTCTGCCAATTCTTCATAATTTTGGCGGCTATAACTTAAAAATGTTTGTCCAACAGATACTCAGGAAGTCTGAAACTATATCGTTTGTTGACAGCCAAAAGACCGATTCTACGAAATATTAAAGAGACCGCTTATTTTTATAATAAAACCATCGCGGTTTGATATAGAACCTAAATCATGTTGAAAACATGTTCCGAATCTAAATTTTAACTTGACAAAAATTAAGTCTTTGCATACTCTGAAGCATTCATATGCTATAAGATAATGTGATCCTTGGGAGATTTTTGAAAGTAGGAAAGACACAAAAGAGTTACAATTCGTGATTTTTGTCTTCCCAAGATTGAAGTAGCTGCGAAAAATTATTATGATACATTAGAAAAACAAAAATTTAGCGCAAGCCCATAAAGAACAGAATGCGGGAAAATATTTATTTATTATTTTTTTAAAGCCAGTTACTGTAGCTGGAAAGCTGTAGAGAAGTCTTTTAATCTTGAAAAAAAGTTTCTGTGTTCATTTGTACACCGAAGAATGAGAATTGCTTTATTTGTGCATCCCTTAAAAGTGGAAAGGATCTAATATACGACCCTTCCCAAAAGTTGAAAAAATGGGTTGAAAGTCTTTTGAGAGCTCTGTGGTACATGCATTTCGAAGTGAAGAGCTCCCTCCCAAGACGAAATCCTAGATCTGTGTCTGGAACTCCAATTTCTTTAATGAAATACCGTTTTCTTTATTTTATACCTACATATTATAAATATAACATTGATTAATAAAAAGCTAAATAAGTTTTCATTTTCAATAAGAAACTGCGAAATAAGTATTTTTTGCAATTTCAATACTATTTCAGTTATTATTTAAGGTTTACAACTTGATAGAAAACTAAACCACTGCCGAAAGTTTAGAGAACCATTTTTCTTAAACTCGCTTCATAATTTCTTTGTAGAGGAAGATTAGGTGTCAAAAAAAATTTACTAAACAAAAACAAAATACACAAAATATCACACTTCTAAATATCTGATTTTCATTGTTCGGTAATCGGGCACTTTTGCACTTCGGCTGCGCTATTAGTCTCGCATTTCTAACCAACAAAGTGAGCACCTATAATTTTCAATTTTCATAAGAAATGTTTTAATGTTTTACCCTCCGTCTGACAAACGGAGACTGACATTTTTCATTTTTCGACATTAATTTAAAATATTTTTTACCTAACTCAGAGAATTGAGCTACCAGGTACCCTCCTAAAATTGTATAGGCTATCGATCTACCGCTATGACAATCATAAAAAGTCCTCAATTAAATACAGAAAATGATAGTATTCGGACCGACGAATAGTGCCTGGTTGGACCATATACATTTGTCAGATGGAGGGTTAAGTATGAAAAATGGTCTAAGAAGTATTTTTTTTTCAAATCTTATATATGAAAATAAGTGTTTGTCTGTCTGTCTGTTTGTATGAGGTTGGACGCCAAACCCTTTGTCCGATTTTAATGGGACTTTTTTTAAAATGTTCAGAAGCTTCCTGGGACGGACATAGGCTATGTAATATCATTGGAAAATTTACAGGAAAATTAGGAAAATTGAAAAACCCAGCTTATAGACTCACGAACGGCTGAACCGATTTGGCTAATTTTGGTCTTGAAATGTTCGTGGAAGTCCAGGAAAGGTTTCAGGTTGAGAAAATATATCAAAATTGCGACGAAAATACTGAAAAGGACAATTTGATTTTCCAATACATTTTTTTTTTTAATTTAGGTTGGCATTGCGTACATTGTCAGATTAACTAATATTTTTTATTTAATTGTTTTTGTGGAAAGGAAACACAAAAATTATAAACGCTGTAAATTTTATTTTATTGAGGCATACAAAATTTCATGAGAATCGGTCCAGCCGATAAATTTGCATGTCATTATAGTATTTCGTGAACTTGCCCCAAAAATAAATCATTGGAAGAAAATAAAGATCTAGACGAGCGAGCGAAGCGAGCGTGCCGGAGCGCTGCGGAGGCCAGCTATTATTATATAAATATACAATAGAACCCAAGTTTTTTTGATACACTATTGAAATTATGTGCCATCCTTATCATTGAAATTTTTGACAGCATCAATATAAAAATAGTTCGACTTATTTGAAAAACAAAAAAATGTAAAACCCATTAATTATTCCTTAACAGAATAAGTTCCAAGAGTTTTTTATTTTAAATTCCATTTCTAGATTATTAAATACTTTTTCTATAGTGCATCCCACAGTCGTTATTTCTGCAGCAAGCAGTTTTTATTTTTTTATATTAACATTTATATGTTATTTTTTGTGGCATGCGTCCCTGCAACCCTTGTTGCAATATTTAAAGCATGCCCGTAAGGCAAGAAACTGGCGCTACTGAAAGGCAACCCCAACAAACACCGCTACACACACCACTACACACACCTAGTCACACAGATACGCACACACACACACACACAGCAAACTACACCCTGCCGTGTAACGACAGTTGCTTTTAATAATAAAATCATTGAGCATCAAAGCATAAAAATCAGTCAAGTGCAACATAAGCTTAAAGACTAACCATTGGCGGGTGGCAGACAGCGCAGAGACAGGACACTTGCCACATGGGGCAAAGAGGTAGCCAGGGGGGGTTGATGCGGCGGGGACTGCTGACTTTGGCAGCAATCAAAGAACAGGAGCGTTACCTTTGCTGCGGTAGAAACGCTTTAAAGATACACACAGATACTCTCACACATAGATACACCCACTCACACACACAGCTACACCCAACCCAAACAAGTTTGTGCGTGCTCAATTCGACTTGAGTAGTTTTTTTGTTGGAATGGAATTTCTTATTGCCGTAACAAAATGAATGTGATTTAATGTTATTTTTAGAGCCAAATTAGTTGGCTTTTGATGTGCATTTAACTTATTTTATTTTGGCCCGGCCTTAAAGTCAGCTTCTGCAATTTGTAATATCAAAATTTTTCAAGCTGAAACGTAATACTGGCGAAAATAAAAGGAATTCAATTTATATGTTGCATACGGCAAGTGTGGTGCGGTGTGCGGTCTTGTGGCAACAGCTGTTCTTTGTTGCCACAGCAGCGGTGGCAGCTTCAACCACGAAACCATAAAAACTCATAAACTGAAAGCGAATGCGGCCAGCAATGGCGATGCGTATCTATAAGATTGTTGCATGTGGCAGTGTGTGAGTGTGTAGGTGTGTGAGTGAGTGAGTGTGTGCGTGTGTGGCACAATATTTATTGTAGCACTGTTGCTTTTATGCTGCCAAAAAAGTAAATTCAAGTGCAATTATTTCAAGATGTTGCATTTGGTAATTGTGGCAACAAGATGGCGCTAAGATCTATGAAGGGAACTCCGACATCTTTAGAGGGGGTATTAGATGAAATATATTAGAATTATTATTTTCTCTAAATTAGAGAAAATGTTGAGCAACAAAGTTTATGTATAATGAGATATGCAGCTTTAAATTAAATTAATTTTTTATTATTTTGATATCAAATCAAGTATATTTCTTGTATCTATGAATTAATCTTCTTCTTATGTGGCCATAACAACCCGATTACCGGATTACGGCCTGCCTTAAAACATCTCTCCAGGCGCCTCTGCATTGCGCGCGCCTTCTCCAGTTGGTCACACCGAGCGAAGACAGGGCCCCTTCCACTTGGTCTTTCCAACGCAAACACGGTCGTCCTCTCCGCCTACGGCCGCTGACTACCGCATCGAACACACGTCTAGCTGGAGCATCCTCGTCCATCCTAACGACATGCCCGAGCCAGCGAAGCCGCTGGATGTTGATACGCTGAGCAACGTCCATGTCGTTGAAGAGCTCATACAGCTCCTGGTTGGTGCGGATGCGGTAGTCATCGCCAACTCGAATAGGACCAAAGATCTTGCGCAGTACTTTCCTCTCGAAAACTCCCAAGGCAGCTGCATTAGTTAGCGACACGGTCCAGGCTTCCGCGCCGTAAAGAAGCACTGGAAGGATGAGTGCCTTGTAGAGTGATAGTTTTGTCGCGCGAGAGAGGTCTCTACTACTCAATTGCCTATTGAGACCGAAATAGCACCTGTTGGCAAGAGTGATTCTGCGCTTGATCTCCAGGCTGACATCGTTGTCGGTGGTAACGGCGGTACCAAGGTAGATGAATTCCTTGACAACATCGAAAGTATAGCTGTCGGCCGTAGTCTAGAACCCAAGCCGCCGCATGTCCCTACTTGTCGACAACATAAACTTCGATTTGCCTTCATTTACCGCCAGACCCATTTTCGCAGACTCCCGTTCGATAGCACTGAAGGCCGCGGTGACATCTCGCTTGGTACGCCCAATGATGTCGATGTCGTCGGCGTACGCAAGGAGCTGGACACTCTTGTAGAAGATAGTGCCATTGCGATGTACGTCGGCCTTCCGCAGAACGCTCTCCATGACGAAGTTGAGGAGGTCGCATGATAAGGGGTCGCCTTGTCTGAAACCTCGTACGGTATCAAAAGGCGCGGAGAGGTCCTTTCCTACCTTGATGGAGCTGCAGGAATTACTCAACGTCATTCTGCAAAGCCTTATCAGCTACGCAGGGATACCGAGCTCAGACATTGCGGCATATACGCGATCCCTTATTGGGCTATCGAAAGCTGCTTTGTAGTCGACGAACAGGTGGTGAGTGTCAACTTGATGTTTGTGGGTCTTTTCCAGGATTTGGCGTAGTGTGAATATCTGGTCGACGGTGGATGGTGGCCGCACTGATAAGGTCCAATCAGTGCCTTGGCGAGTGGCTTCAGTCTTTCACACAGTACGCTCGTTAGGACCTTATATGCGATAGGGAGAAGGCTTATACCCCTGTAGTTGAATTAATCTGCATTACCAAAATAATTGGGGGCAGGGATTTGCTCTCTTTGCACCTGTCTAAAAATTAAAGAAAGCTTATAACGTCTCATAAATTCAAGTTTTTATATAAACAAAAATGCTTACCTCTTATTACCTAAAGACCTTACTTAAAGCTGCTCAAAAGACTTTAAGAAATTTAATCTACGAAATGTGGGCGGTTGGGATCACATTCCTGGCACTTATGCCTCATAGACATAATTCTGTTTATAGCTTAAAATTCCACAAAACTGCAAGTTTATCAATGCTTGAATTTTCATATTTTATTTAAATATCTAAGTGTGCTTTATTTTTACTTCAATTAATAGGCCTTAAATAATTCAGCTGGAAATCATAAACATCAATTTTATAATATTTACCAGCAAGTTTTCTTAAAACAATAACATTAGTTTATTTTAGATTTTTGCTTTCTTTACATTTGCTTTCATTAAATTATTTTACACAACAAAACTCTGTTTCTTAAATTCTCAGAAATTTACTTTTTACCATTTAGGTAACTTTTAAATTTTCAAGTTTTTTAGTTTTTTCTTAACTGCTTCACTAGCCAGAAGACATTCCGCTTACATACTTTAACTAATTAGCTTATTCATTCATAAGCAATTTGCTTACTTGATTGATAAGCCAATCAACTGCTCTGGTTGCTGAACAAGCCTCAATTTCTTAATAAAATGTAGCAACCCTTAAGCCAATCAATACCAATACCAGAAACCCCATTTCAATTGCAAAACGTCTTACAAATTGATTTATAATTTAAATGAAATGATTTTGTGTTAAACATGGCAGACTGAACATTGAGTCACACATTAAACAACTGGAACTCAAGTCCCCCAACTCCAACCCCTACTCCAAGCCAGTACCCATTAGCCGCCAACTATGCAGAACCCTTTAAGCACATTTCAGACTGGTTTTGGCCCCTTCCCCTACTCCCTCGGTACGCAAATCAAACAAACCGTGGGCCACTTGACAATTCAGGCAATGCCAACGTGACAACTTAATGCCAATGCCAATGTCGTGACGTCAGACGGACACAGTCAGCGTAGACGTCAACGTTGACATTCAGCTTCGCCGCCATCTTTAGTTAGGAATTTAACTACAGTTGGTTTGTGTCGCCATCTTGATGCGCCATGACACAGGCGTAGCGAAAACTACGTGATGCGTGACGGAAGTTCTACTATGCGTTATAAGACTCAAAAATAATACCAGATATTCACACTACGCCAAATCCTTGAAAAGACCTACGAAAATCAAGTCGACACTCACCACCTGTTCGTCGACTACAAAGCAGCTTTAGATAGCCCAATAAGGGATCGCGTATATGCCGCAATGTCTGAGCTCGGTATCCCTGCGAAGCTGATAAGGCTTTCCAGAATGACGTTGAGTAATTCCTGCAGTTCCGTCAAGGTAGGAAGGGACCTCTCCGAGCCTTTTGATATCGTGTGAGGTTTCAGACAAGGCGACCCCTTATCATGCGACCTCTTCAACTTCGTCATGGAGAGCGTTCTGCGAAAGGCCGGCGTACATCGCACTGGCACTATCTTCTACAAGAGTGTCCAGCTCCTTGCGTACGCCGACGACATCGACATCATTGGGCGTACCAAGCGAGATGTCACCGCGGCCTTCAGTGCTATCGAACGGGAGTCTGCGAAAATGGGTCTGGCGGTAAATGAGGGCAAAACGAAGTATATGCTGTCGACAAGTAAGGACGTGCGGCGGCTTGGGTCCCAGATTACGGCCGACAGATATACTTTCGATGTTGTCAAGGAATTCATCTACCTTGGCACCGCCGTTACCACCGACAACGATGTCAGCCTGGAGATCAAGCCCAGAATCACTCTTGCCAACAGGTGCTATTTCGGTCTCAATAGGCAATTGAGTATTAGAGACCTCTCTCGCGCGACAAAACTATCACTCTACAAGGCACTCATCCTTCCAGTGCTTCTTTACGGCGCGGAAGCCTGGACAGTGTCGCTAACTAATGCAGCTGCCTTGGGAGTTTTCGAGAGGAAAGTACTACGCAAGATCTTTGGTCCTATTCGAGTTGGCGATGACTACCGCATCCGCACTAACCAGGAGCTGTATGAGCTCTTCAACGCCATGGACGGTGCTCAGCGTATCAACATCCAGCGGCTTCGCTGGCTCGGACATGTCGTTAGGATGGACGAGGATGCTCCAGCTAGACGTGTTTTCGATGCGGTAGTCAGCGGCCGTCGGCGGAGAGGACGACCGTGCTTGCGTTGGGAAGACCAAGTGGAAGGGGCCCTGTCTTCGCTCGGTGTGACCAACTGGAGAAGGCGCGCGCAAAGCAGAGGCGCCTGGAGAGATGTTTTAAGGCAGGCCGTAATCCGGTAATCGGGTTGTTATGGCCACATAAGAAGAAGAAGAATACAAGCCCAACTTGGCTTTTCCTTGTCCAAATTTAAAAAAAAAAACAACGGAATTATATTGTTTTATTATTTCATTATTACAATTTTTTAAGTAAACATTTATATTTAAACAAATATCAAATTATAAAACCTTTTTACCAAAAGGCAAACATGCACAAGTAACGCCGTGAGTAAGCCTAAGAATATAGTAGATAAGATAGATAGATATGGAAGTGCCACCATACGATAGTTTAGACTTCGATAGTCTTTTTGACGTGTTGCCAATTTTTTGCCCGTTAGCTGTTCAAAAATATTTTTACCTACAAAAGTATGCTATCGATATATCGAACAAAATCCATACTATCGATAGTGCTATCGTTGGTATGCCATCTCTACTTCCTTAAAAAACTAATTATTATTTTCACTTAAAAGCTACGAGTAGTTTTTTTAATATATGATGATTATGAGGTATTCATTAGTTTGTACTAAAAAATTTTAAATGATTAATTAATTTTAAGTTTATTTTAATTTCTATAACTTATTTATACATTGTGTTTTGGAAGACTAATCTTATTTTAATATATTGACATCGGCATAATCTATGCTGACTCACGAGCTTGAACTTCATCGAAATTATTCAGATTAGAAATGTGCTTTACTTCAAATTTGATCCTTAAATTAAATTGCAGCCTCATTTTTTAGTTTTTGAGGCTGGGGCAGATCTTCCACTTGATCCTCCAACTGATGCTCCAGCAGATGCTAACTTTCCCATAAAAAGGCTGCCATAATTACTGTATATAATATAGAAGAAGGGCTTGTTGGCGTTAAATCCCTTCGGTCGTGGACCGCCACTGGACTTTGTCTCATACATAGCTAATGCACAGAAAATAAAAGTTTAGTTTTCAATGTGCCTGGCATATTTTAAATATCCTGCAGGAAATATTTGCGCCTAAGATGTGATTTTGTACGTATTTAGGCTCACCCTAAAGTTTTTGAGTCGGAACCGAACTGGTTGGAAACACAACCAAAGAAATTGGAATATAAATGTTCAATAAATCCAACAAAGTGAAGAACATTGCTGCCAAAAGCGGGTTAACAATTATTCCTTTTTTTTTGTTTTTTTTTTTAAATTAATCTAGAAAAAACGATCTGAATTTTTTGCAAATTTGTTGACATTGTGACTTATACATCCAGTGTGAAAGCAAAACTGGTTCTTGGAAGCTCAATATTGAAAAAAGTTTTTTTTTTCAGGTCCAGCTACCCCAAAATGTCGAATATAACTTTTAACAAATCATCCAATTTTTGAGTCGATGGGATTGTCAAAAGCTTTGCAAAATGTTATGCTTAACCAAACTACAGCACATAAACCAAGTTGTAAGTCAATTCGTTAAACAACAAATTTTACCTACATTGACCCCATTTTCTCGACTTATTTGAGTATTTGGAAAATTTTTTGCCAGTGCTCAACAGGGCCATTCCTTAATCATACTCACCGGTAACTGCAGCTGCCTCAGTACCCTCCTCATTCACATCAATAAAAGCCTTGTGTATGATTTTTGAAACTAATACACGTTCTCCCCTTTCCAAAATTTGACCAAATTCAGCTTCTTCTGTAAATAGACGGTTCATACCCAGCTACAAAGATAAAAAATGTACCATAAGCATTTAAACATAACCGATTACTTTCAAATTCCATTACTCCTTGAAAAACTTGCGTTAGCTCTTGTGAGAATTCCGCTCTGAATTTTGGGAACTTTACGTCGACCATTTCTTCAGACAATTTCTTTGTAATATCCAACAAAGAAATGCTTTTTAGCTTGCTCTCCAGCAGCTGCAGTCCGGTATTCTTATTGGGCAATAGGATCAGCATGGCCAAATCGCTGTCTCTATAAGGCATGGACAAGGCCTTGGCATCCAATTCGGACAGTTCTGCATAAGCAAAACTACTCATCTCATGCATCATGGGCATCTTTATCTTATCGGCATCATTCAAAAAGAAATCCTCCTCACGTGTACGCGTTGCCTCAAATTTGGTTTTCCACACGCCCTTGAAATGTACAGCATTGATCAACACTACACGTGTAAGGCCATTAAAATCGCCTGGCGAAGTAAGATCCTTAATTAAATTATTTGTCTTGGATTCGACCCATTTATTTATAGTTTTGCTTGCCGCTTCGCTGGTTTTAAAGTCTATCTCTTCGGGCTTTGATTGGAATTTGTTGGTCAGTAGGTTGTCGAAGTTTTGTTTAACTTTAAAGCCTTCCATTATATAGACTTTATTGGCTATTTTCAATACTTTGGAGTCCTTATAAGCGGCCAATACGGGTGCAAAGCTGTCTGCAATTTCAGAAATATTTTTGGAGCTTAGCTGGAGACCATGATCCAACTCCTCGGCAGTAGCTTTCTCAGCGCCCATGCGCACCATAGCAGCACAGATTTGTATGGAAATCGGCGAAAATATAATATTCTTTTTAGGATTCAATTTAACCAATTGTTCGTATACATTGGTACCAAAGGTATTTAGATTTTTGGCAAATTTTGTATTATCAGCTGCCATGGTGGTCGGAGTCGTACGCGGCTAGAAGAATTATTTTTGATTTATTTTTTAAATGTTAACTGGTCGAAAAATTTGTAATATTTAACAAATCGTTTTATACAGTATTTGCCTAGGTATACCTATAGAGTTGTTGGAGTTTTTTGAGCATCGATTTATAAATATTTCGTTAAAAGGAAATATCATGTTATAGTATTAATCCTTTCCAAGAAGGAATTCTGCGATTTTTGCTTACAATTCATGTTTTGATTTCTGTGTAAAATACATATGATCAGATCAATACTTCCACATAAGGCCTCCAAAAAGGCGTAACATTGGTAGACGTTCGCGTAGAACTCAATTGCAATCATCCCGAAGAACAGCTGAAGCTGAGAAACAAATTAATTGTCAATCGAACCAAATTTTTACAATTGATGATGAAGTTGTGTACGCCATCTCGCTACAAATGATTCCCAAAAACTTCGAAATACCAATCATTCTGAAAATTTGATTTATCGGCTATTGCTGAAATCACTTTATC